>PVKE010005061.1:19386-61167 GCA_004027555.1 Craseonycteris thonglongyai | reverse complement strand
GGAGGGTGCCGAGTGCGCAATTCTATTGGGTCCTGCAGAGTTTTAGCCTTGCGGTTGCACGCATTAGCTAAGAGCAACAGCCCTCATCCTTGAACATTCTGTTACTTTTTGATAAGACATCCTGTTGCTGAGCTGGCCCAGCTGCGTTGGTCAAGGACACCTTTTTTCTACTGCACCAGTAAATTTTCACTGTCCTACACCAACCTCTCTTCT
Source organism: Craseonycteris thonglongyai (assembly GCA_004027555.1). Classification (NCBI taxonomy): domain Eukaryota; kingdom Metazoa; phylum Chordata; class Mammalia; order Chiroptera; family Craseonycteridae; genus Craseonycteris; species Craseonycteris thonglongyai. The sequence goes on along the minus strand of PVKE010005061.1, from coordinate 60,954 downwards.
ATTCTTCTGGTCAACTCCTCTGTGTCTGTACCTCTTCCGATTCCACACATAGTCCTCACATCTAGGGTGTGTGTGGACGTGAATGCGTGTGTGTGTGTGTGTGTGTGTGTGTGTGTGTGTGTGTGTGTGTGTGTGTGCCTGAGTCAGGTCGGCATCCCGATTTGAGGACACAAAGCTGGGGGTTCAGACTGGCTGGATTCAGACCAGACTGTGGTTCTGAGAAGGCATGAACCTCTTAGGGCCTTCTTCAACATCAGCATCACACCAATGAGTAGTAAATGTGTAGCTCCAAAGGTCCTGCACAGAGAAGCATATGGTGCAGTAGAAGTACGTAACGAGAACAAAGAGTTATTGAGCACTTACTGTGCCATGTTCTGAGAATTTTCCATCTGTGAACTCAGTAACCTAACAACAATTGGATACAATAGATACTATTATCTTCCCTGTTTATACATTGGGAAACTCAGGCATTATTGTATAACAACAGAGAAATGCTTGGCCTCTCTCACTTCATCTTGTTCAAGCCTGCTTTGGTCCCATGGCCTTCTGTGCTAGTCATTAGAGGAAGTTATCTTGTGCCTTGAGTTTTACACAAACACCCCTCACCAGAAACTGCCTCTCTTGAGGAGATCAGGGAAACATACAAAAATAATTGTTTATCAAAGACCAGCAGGAACCTTGTGAGTAGACTCACATCAACTAGAGTCAACAAAGAACAAAGACCTTCACAGTCTTCTTCAGACCCCTGCAGGCACTCATGTGTCTGCAGTCATCAATCAGCCTCAAAGCCCCCCTAGTATCTCTTCCCTTGATCTAAAAGAACTCTGAATTCTGTAGGTTTTTAAGATGGTTGTTTAGGATGCTAGTCTTCTTCCATCTTCTTGGCTTGCTGGCTTTCAAATAATGTCACTTTTTTCCCTGCAACACCTTGTCATTCAACTCATTCGCTATCATGCAGCAAGTATACAAGCTTGGATTCAGTTATATTATGAGATTTCTTCAGTTTCTTTTGGTCCTGTGACTAGTGAGTGGTGGGTCCAGGATTTGAACCTCGGCAATCTGGCTCAGACCCGAATAGTGCAGAGATTTGGCCAAGACCGGGGTTCAGGCAAGATTTCTCATCAGGAAATGCTCTTCAGCTAAGATCCAGGGCTGAGTAGGAACTAATTGGAGCATGAATGAAGTGGTTTGAGGGTGAGGGTGAGAGTGAGAGGTACAATATTGAAGAAGATAGACAGTTTAATAGGTAAGGCGGAGGCAGGAGAAAGGACCCAGGACTGAAGCCTGAGTTCCTGAAACATTGAACAACCAGTTAGAAGAGAATGATCCCATAATGCAGAGACAGAGTATACGGAAAACCAGAAGAGCGCTGTGTTCTTCCCCCAAGGGGGAGTTAGAGCTATAGCAGGGGAAATGGTCCTCAGTGTCTAATTTCATTCAGATCAAGGAATTCAAGGACTTCAAAATGTCTGTTGAGGGGAAGCCGGGATGGCTCAGTGGGTTAAGCACTCACTTTGCAGCGCCTGGGACCGGGGATCGAATCCCGGCCCCGGCCCGTGTGGACCCATGTGCTGGAATGGGAGCTCCCCCAGTTCAGTTCTCTCTCTGTCTCTGTGTGTGTCTCTCTCTCTCTGTCAAAAATAAAAATAAATAAATAAAAATATATTTAAAAAAATGTCTGTTGAATTGAGAGACAAGAGGATTTTGGGTGAGAACAATTATACAAATCTTAAAAAAGTTTGGAGGGTTGAGAAATTAATGGTGATTTATTTAACTATCTTAGAATTAATACAAACACAACTAGGCAAATGCCCAGACATGTTCCAAAGAAGAAAGAAAAGTTAAGAGTTCTTATAGTAAGAAGTATATTCTTGAGAATGATCAGTCCTGCATTCTTAGCCCTGGGGTCAGTCAAGGACGGTCATCATCAGCTGTCAGGTGGTCAGGATGATGGATGCCGGGGGGTCTGGGAGATGGTGCGGGGTGTCTGGCCATTCTGGGTGTTCTGCATAATGTACATGAGTCCAGGTGCATGTGTACATGAGTCCTTCAGGAGAATCGGGAGGTCCAGGTGCACATCCAGACACCGACAAAGGACTAGGAAGTTCAAAATATGTAACTTCCCAGGCTAGTTAGAACAAGAATTGAGTTTTTCCTCATGCCTCAACCTTTACAACATTAATAATTTCAGCAGCTTGGCAAACTGACAGTATTTTATATATTCCCGATCTTCACTCTTTTCTCAGAACTGTTGTGTAAAACATGGAAGGTAAGAAGAAAGTTGGCATGGACATGAGGAGTGAGCACAACCTTAGGAGGTGGAAATGTCAGGTATTTCAGTAAGTTTCACTCTTGGGGAACAGGGGACGTGGGCAGCATGGGGACCTGTGACAGAAGCAAGGCTGTGCAGTCAGTAGCCTGCCAGAGACTGTTGTTTGTTCCTTCTTGTTCTTTAGATTCCACACATAAGTCAGATCATATGGTATTTGTTTTTGTCTGTCTGACTTATTTCATACTACCTTCCGTGTCCAGCCTTGTTGTCACATGGACCACAGATTCCTCCACTCCCATGAGGGTTCCTGATGATCAGGCTATTAAGCGTCGTTCAGTGGCCTCCTTGCCAAGAGTTCCATTGGCAATTTCCTTGCTTTTCTCTTCTCTTCTGCATGTTACCTCCCTGACATGTGGAGTCTCTGATGCCTGTGTCCCGTTGGAACCAATAATTTGCTAGTGACCAACTCCCCCTTCTGAAACCAAAGTCCAGTTGTACCAGGGAAATTCTCCAGACTCTGTCCAATATAGACATTTCCTGCCTGAGGCTGTACTGGTCAGGATGCTTTTGTTTGCAAGTGACAGAGACCTGACTCTAATTAACGTGAGAACTGAATCCTAAAACAGCGTTAGATGGCATGGCATCATGATGCATAAAGAGAAATGCATTTTTGCTCTTTGTCCTATTCCTGACATGGAGCTCCTAAATCCCTGGAATTTGATGTGCTAAGAGCCAGAGAAGTGTTTTCTTTGTTTGCTCTTGTTTTGTTAGTGAAGTGACTTGGAAAGCACCAAGGGATGGGGGCTGGTTGCCAGGGAAACCAACCTTGTCTCAGTGGGTTGACACTTTCACTTCTTCCCCACCCCCTCACCACCTTGGGGGTAAGGGGCTGGAGGTTGAATTTAAACACCAAAGCCAAGGATTAATCACACATGCCTATGTGATGAAGCCTTGATAAAAAGGCGACGGGGTTTGGAGAGCTTCTGGGTTGAACACGTGGAGATAAGGGGAGAGTGGGGCACTCAGAGAGCATGGAATCTGAGAATGCCTGGTTCCCCTCATTTCTGGCAAGTATTTTTGCTACAGAACTCTGGGATGGCGATTCTTTCCTTCAGCACTTGACAAATACCGGGCCACTTTCTCCTAACCTCTGGTTTGTGGTGAGAGCATTGTCATTGGAATTGGCCCCCATTGGTTCATCAAGCTGTTTCTCTCTTGCTGCTTTCCAGATGTTTGTGTTTAGTTTTCAGAAGCGTGTGCCACATCTTGGTGTGAATTCCTTGAGCTTGTCCTATTTGGGGTTTGTTTGGCTTCTTCAATCTGTAGGCGGCAGTCTTTTGCCAAATTTGGGGAGTTTTCAGCCATTACTTTCTCTAACACTTTTCAGTTGCAAACTCTCCTCTCGTCTGGAAGCTCAGAATAAATAAGATGCAGTTGCACATAAACAGCAGGTGATAATCAGGAGTTTGCTCTCCAGGAGTTTAGGTTGATAACATATATTATTTAGGGAGAGTTTAAGTAAGTTTACATATATTAGGTGTTGGAGGTAATGGGGGCTTTATGTACAAAGCCACTCGGCTGCCCATAAGCTCCTCCTAGCTGCCTACCAGAGGAGACTTAGAGGGCAGTGAATAAAATTTTTTTTTAAGTTTTATTTTATTATTTTTGACAGAGAAAGAGAGAGACAGAGAGAAGGAGGAGGTCCCAGAGCAGTCTCCATAGTTGTCCATCATCCATTTTTGACATGGTTTTATTCTACACAGGTGAGTGGGGGCCACAAGGGGCAGGAACTGGGCTGGGGGCCTCCCACATGGGAGGCACACCCCCTTGAGACAGGGGCCAAACCAGGGGTGAAAACCAAACTGGGGGCCTCCCTCATAGGAAGCACACCCCTATTCAGCATATGGGTCCACATGGGCCAGGGCCTGGATTCCATCCTCAGTCCCCCAGGCTGCAAAGCGAGCACTTCACTCACTGAGCCATCCCAGCTTCCCCAAGAAGTTGGCCTAATATGACATGTTGGGGAAAGCTTTTCATTACTTTTAAAGCTGAATTTTAAAATTGCTATGCTAAAATATTTTTATCGAAAATAAAGTTTACGTTATCTTTTCCTTTGGAAGATGTCAGTTTTGGCCATGATTTTATAGAATTTGAACTCTTGTTTACATGTATATTATAGGACTAACTTCTTGCAGTAGCATTTGATGGGATTCAGTTGCAGGAAGACTATGCCTTATGGGCCTAGAGCTCTTAAAGAAGACTGAACCGTGTATCTGAGCTGTCAGCATTGTCTGTTCTAGGGACAGGTAAAGGGCAACTCATGAAATGCTCTTATGGGTCACAGTTCTTTTTCTTTTTAAAATTTATTTTTATTGATTTTTGACAGAGAGAAACAGAGACAGAGAGAGACAGAGAGAAGGGGGAGGGCCCAGAGCAGTCTCCATAGTTGACATTAGTTTTTCATATAGTTTCACTCCACAGGCGGGCACAGGGCTGGGCAGGACAAGAACTGGGCCGGGAGCCTCCCACATAGGCCCCAGAAAGAACTGAACTGGGGGCACACCCCAGCTCAGCATATGGGTCCGCATGGGCCAGGGCTGGGATTCAATCCTCGGTCCCCGGGGATTCAAAGTGAGTGCTTAACCCGCTGAGCCATCCCAGCTTTCCCAAAGGGGTCACAGTTCTTAAAAGATTGTTTGTACTTTCAGTTTCATTTACTTTTCTGGTAAATCTATCTCACTTAGTTTATTACGAGTGCAAAGATCTGTGTCTGAATCATTTTATGAGTTTCATCACTGGTTTAGAAATAACTGCTGTAACGTGTGGTCTTTGTTAATCATTTAAAAATTAGGAACACGCTTGATGTTAAAAAGGAGTTATAGAATTGCACAGAGTAGGAAGTGGAGACCCCCTCTCCTGCTCCACACAGCATAGCCGTTGTTATGTCTGGGGCAGAGAGCACGATGTTTCAGCGTGCCTTGTGTGTGAGTTCACGTGGGGACCTCATTTCAGGCTCTACATGCCATTCACACAGTCAGAGTCACGTGGCAACCTAAAAAAGCCCAAAACTCAGACATTTCCCCCAAGTGAGTCACCTGCTGTAAGAGTGGAATGGACATGACTTCTTTTACCTACTAAGTGTCATGCCATTACTTCCTGAGGCGAGGCTGTCAACGTGTATTTTTGAAATAACATAATATGTTTAACACAGACTTTATGGGGTCAGATTTGAATCTTTCGATTAGCCAAGGTTCTTGAAGGACTTTGGTAAAAAAAATTACTCATGTTTCTGACTCACCAAAGTTATCATTCCTATGAATCATCTCATTCAATGGATTTCAGGGTTCAGGTCTAGAAAATGCTCTCTGATGGAAAACAAAAACAAAAAGATAACATTTAGGAAGTGTTTTTCAAAAATGAAATCTCCAGCTATGTTAGTGAGAGCTGCACTCTTCAGATAACATCCAGGGTGATGCCTGGGGGACTCAGCAGCACCCCAGGGTGGCCAAGATTGGAACCAAAGGGACTGCGGGGAGGTGGGTGGTTCCAAACCCCTGAGTTGGGACTGCATCAGGGCCACGAAGAGGAAGACGCCCACATTCTTTCGACGAGATTAGTTGTCTGTAGTTTATTTTGCTTTATTTTTTTCTCCCTCCAAGTTTTCATTGCTTTAGTATTTACTGCCCTCCCACACTAGCTTCCCTGAGTGACTGTACCCTAAGAACCTTCGTTAGCTTCCTCTCATGACATCAAAAGATCTTAAAGCAAGACAGAGGTTCAATGAGAGGGCACCCACTGGGTGTGGAGAGGGCCAGGCCGCCACGCTCACGTGCTGTATGCGTCCACGCATGTCTAGAGCACAACCCCTGAAAGTGCAGTCTGCAGTTCTAAGCACCCTACTGCTTCTGTTTGGGCACAACTCTTCACAGTTCTGATATGGCGTCTATCGATATGTGTACAGGCAGTGTGGCGGGCAGAACTCTCTGACATTTTCCCAGATATAAAGGTAAACTGTTTGGAAAGACACATACTAGAGGGACAAAAAAACCCTGGAATTATCATCTTCTGGAGGGCGGACTCGTTGTAGTACAGGCCTCCCCTGCTAGGCGCCCACCTGCACCAGCACCAGTGGGCTTTGTTGTGAGAGATTGCATTTGGCTTCAGTGAACTTTTTTGGAGACTCTTTCGACACATTTGCTCATTTCATGATGATTGATTTCCATGAACAACGTGCAAGGTGACAGTGCATCTCCCCAGACAGCGCCAAGTATTCAGCAATTTTGACCAAAAACAGCATGAACCCCCACACACATGCCCCACACTCCCTATTCACCTGATCTCACCCCAAGCAACTATTTGTTTCTCTGGATGAAAAAGTCTTTAAAGGGAAACATTTTACTGATGTGGAAGAGGTGAAACAAAAAAATAGCAGAATCACTAAAAGGCATCAAAATTGATGTGTTCAAAACCAGTTTTGTGCCGTGAAGAAGTGTCCTAATTGGTGTATTGCATCCAACAGAGTACTTTGAAGGTGACTGAAGTTTAAACATGTAAGAATAAATTCACGATATTTTGTAAATAAATTCCATTTTCTTTTTGGGTCCCCCCTCATAAGTGAATGTTACTTTGTTGAGTGAAATTAAGCATCTATTAGGTGTGAGGCATTCTTCCTTGGGAACTTAATATGGTCTTAAGAAGAAAGATACAGGCATAAAGTAACAATATCTCTATTTATGGAGCTCTGCCGTGTGTAGCATCTCCTGGAGTCCTCAGTACAGCCCTGTGGGCACTGCTGATAGCTGTCACAAAGGCAGAATGTAACAGCTTCGGGGCTCCAGGTGGAGGCACAGAGGAGGGGGACATGAATTCCAGGCTCAGGAAGGTTTTTCAGAAGAGAAACTGGACCTGGAAGGGTAGCTAGGGTTTTAAAGGCAGGACAGAGGGATGCACTTACCCATGCACAGGGAATGGAGCGAGCCAAAGGAAGGGGAAGGGACTCACAAGGCATGTGTTGGGAAAGCTGACCAATGTGGGGGTGAAGTCTTCAATTTTAGTTCTGTTTACAAAGAACAGTTGCAAATATGTTATCTTATTACACATGTAACAGGTACATGATTTTTGTCTACCTCTGGGGACCTATGTGTAGTATTTGTTGCACATTAGCCTTTCCTCTAAGCAAAGGGTAAGTGAATGTAATGATGAAGAAGCAGAGTCATGAATGAAACCTGTCCTAGCCCTCTGAATGGTTACTTTTTCTCATTCTAGGTCACGCTTTTACTTCTTATCTTTAATAATAAAATGTGTTTTATAATTATAGTATTAACAGTTAAATCTTTCAGTAACCCTTAATAATGTACTCATGGGTATTATTTCATTCTCTTGGCTTTTTTCCCACTTGGATATTCACACAGCCTTGTACATTCCCCTTTTTGGCCAATCTTTCCTTGGAAAAATTGTTATTTTTCAAGATTAAAAAAATAAATAAAAAGAAGCACAGTAGCAGTCTTTGTAATCAAAGCCAGCATCCTGCTTGGCCTCGTTCCTCCTCCCACTGCCCACCACTGATAAGCCTCCCACGGCTTTCATACCTGTCCCTTGAGTCTTTCAGCATAGCTCTTAATGTCTCTTTGGCCCCCGATACTGGTTTGCAGATACATTTTACAATCTAGAGATCAAATCTGACCGGTGACGTGGAGGTTGGATGGGGGGGTCCTTCCAAGGCAGGGAATGTTCTGTGTGCCGGGCTCCTAACACCTTGCCCCCCAGGCCTCAGGAACAGGGTGCTTGTTGGATTACAGCACACAACAGGCACCGAAAATGTTCATTATGTATTTTCAAGGTCAAGATCTCCTGCTAGTATAAACATGCACAGCCCACTTTTACACTAGCAGGAGATCTTGACCTTGCTGTCTCAGGCCTCCCAACCCTGCCTAGTCTTGGTACGTGTTCTCCTCTCCTCCCAGAACCCACGCATAGGTTTGAGCACTGTCTTGAAATGGCCACTCCACTCTGCATGGACTTCTGGTCATGTCCGGTGTGGGTTGGGGCACCCTGCTGGGGGCAGGGAACAGGCTTGGGCTGGCTCTCACAGAAACCTGGCCATGGAGGCCCAGCATTGCTGCAGGGCTGGGGGCTGTGCTGGGGGTTCATGGTGAAAGGCTGGACACAAGCTTGGGTGCATTTGGACATCAGTGTTCCAGTCTGTATGCCCTAGAGGTGGAGACTAAGGCAGGATGGATCCAGCACACTCTCCTCTTCCCTTACCTGCCACTTCAGTGGATGAAGAGGGCTGCAAATATGGTACCCTCAGCCCTCCTCCTCTTCTTCAGAAGTGCCTCCCACCTCTGTCCCACCCTCCCTTGCTTGTGAACTTCACCTTGGTTTAATTAGTGGAACTTCTCTGCTTAAAGGAGAAAGGATAGGCAGGCTCTTTGCATTATGCCAGAGGCACACAACAACGGTGTCAGGGCCACAGGCAGGGAGCCCAGCTTGAGTTTGCATGTGTGCTATTTTCATGGGAATCCTTGCTTAGCTGTCCTCCTACTGCCCTTTCTCTGACCAGGAGGCCTGTGTGTGAGGTCCCTTGGGTGTCAGGAGACCTATGAAGATGCAATGAATCAATGTCAACTCACCTTTACCAGAGACACAGAAGCAGAGTCCTGCCCACTGGTCTCGTTTTGCAAACGGTGTAATCGCGGTGACCCTCTCAGCATGAGATGGAAGAGGAAGCACATAGATCCTTCAGTTTCACCCCGACTTGCCTCTCTAATTTTGGAGCTGTTTCCCAAAGAGGTTTAAGTTTATCCCAAGGCCCCTGATGAGGGGAAGCCCTGAATTTAGACTTGGACTCCCTGAAAAACATTAGTCTGTAGAAGTAGGCCATGTGCCTGAATTTGCTATAAATTTGTTTATTTTCCTTTGCTTTCTTTATGCATTCCATCTATTTTCACTATTACTTCCATTATATTGCTGCTAAAAATAAACAAGGCAATAGTGTGACTTGCCTGGGACCCATTATTATGTGCATAGCATTGCTGCCACCAGAGTTGGATGGTCTATCTGCAAGGGCAAAAAATATAGTGTTACTTCTTTAGCTCAGTTGACCTTTTGTAGTGCAGAGCTTTCTGGTCATCTGGGCTTTGGGAAAATCAGAGGATTTCCATAAAGAAAGGTCTAATAAAGAGCTAGCTGCATTGCCTCATGTTGTGGAAAGGTCCTGGAAGGGAATGAGTGCCTGCACTTGTGGGAGGAGCTAGCTGGAGGCCATGGATGATGCCAGACAGAGATGGGGAAAATGGAAGGAAGTTTCCCAGCCCTTCCCCTAGCAAAACCAATGGCTGCTCTTCAGTGTGAGACATTCGCATTTGGGCAAGCCGCTGAACCTCACCCAGAGGGAGGGACATAGAACAGCCCTTGGGAATCACAGCAGGAACGCTGTGGAGGCATCGACTTAAATGACCCCTACAGCCTGTCTTTGAAATGTGGGTTAGATACACACAAGATCAGAATTTTAGCAGGGTTGGGAAGAGATGATTTCTAACTTGACACACCAAATGCCGCATATAATGTTAAGTGTAGTAAGAGAGTCTGTCTTGCACTTTTGACGTTTCTAGAATTTCAGGGGTTAGGGAGCGGTCAAGGATACTTACTTAAATTCCACAAAACAAATTACCCATAGGGGCCCACTGTTCCTGCACCACCATAGGGGCCCCCCAATCATTCTGTTCTATGTTAAGACCTTTGTAATTCATTTTCTTCTTCCAAAATCTTCATTCTAGAAACAACAATAAAGGATTAATTTACAAAAGTTAAAGTCTCTTTAAAGTTTTGGTGTTCTTTTTTCTTAGCCCAAAGAAATATTCCTTTTGGATAAAGGACCTTGTTTGCAAGGTTTCTAAGATTTTCTATGTGATCTTTCTTTATGCTTAGTGACAAAATTCATGCATGTTTAAGAATAACATTTGAAAACATATATTTATATTTAAAATGACTCAGGACATTTTCTTGAGTATCTTTTAAGGGTGACTCTTTTGAGCAATATATCCCCAATAAGTATTTTAGTGTGTGTCATGTGTCAGGATTTTAAAGCACTCACTTATCAGGTTTCCATATTATTATTTTGAAACTTTAGTATTGAAATTTTGTTTCTATATTTTTATTCTTAAGTCTTTTCTGTTTATGATGCTATTGTAATGAAATTGTTTTAATTTCCTTTTCAAATTATTCATTGTTAGTGTACAAAAATATAACTTCTTTTTGTATGTTAATTTTATGTTCTTAGGACTTTGCTGATTAGTTCTAAAAGCTTTGTGTGTGTGTGTGTGTGTGTGTGTGTGTGATGTTTAGGGTTTTCTACACATAAGATTATGTTGTGTAAGAACAGAGATTATTTTGATTCTTTCTTCCAATTTGGATGCCTTTTAGTCCTTTTTCTTGTCTTATTGCTCTCGCTAGGATTTCCAGTGTTATGTTGAGTAAAAATGGTGAAAGCAGGCGCCCTTTTCTTGGTCATGATCTTAGACAAAAAGCTTTCAGTCTTTCACCATTGAATAGGGATGTAAACTGTGGAATTTTCATATATTATGACCATCTATTCCTAGTTTGTTGAAGGTTTTATTATGAAAAAGTGTCAACTTTTGTCAAATGCTTTTTTTATGTATTTTTTGCATCAACTGAGAAGATAATATGGGTCTTTTTCTTCATTCTGTTAATGTAATGTACAATGATTGAATTTCTTATGTTGAACCATTCATGCATTCCAGGAATAAATCCCACTAGGGCATAATGTATAAACTTTTAAGTTCCTGTTGAATTCAGTTTGCTAGTATTTTGTTGAAGAATGCATCAATATTCATAAGGGATATTGGTCTGCAGTGTCCTTTCCCTTGTCTGTCTTTGTTATCAGGGTAAGTCTGGCCTCACAGAAAGACTTGGAAAGTGTTCCCTCTTCTACTTTTTTCAAAGAGTTTGAAGATTGGTCCTTTGATGAATGTTCAGAAGAATTCAACAATGAGGCCATCGAGAGCAAAAATTTTCTTTGTTGGTAGATTTTATTTTGGTTGTTGTTGGTTGTAGATTTTTGATTACTGGTTCAATCTCCTTATTAGTAATAAATCTATAAAGATTTTCTTTTATTTGTGATTTAGGTTTAATATTTCTGGAAGTGTCTTTATTTCATCTAGTTTATCCAATTTTTTGCCTTCACAATTGTTCATAGTACTTTCTTATACTGTATTCCTTTTTATTTCTATAGAATTAGAATTAAGAGCCTTGTTTTTCATTCTAATTTTGAATCTTTTCTCTCTTTTTTTAAAAAATCCTACCTAGTAAAGGTTTGTCATTGATTTTCTCTATTGTTTTTCTAGTCTCTTTTCCATTTATCTCTTCTCTAATCTTTATTATTTCCTTCCTTTGCTAGCTTTGGGTTTAGTTTGTTCCTCTTTTTTCTAGTTTCTTAAATTGTAAAGTTAGGTTTTTTATCTGAGGTCTTCCTTATTTTTTAATGTAAACTTATATAGCTATACATTTCCCCCTTAGCACTGCTTTCATTGTGTTCCATAAGTTTAGGTACACTTTGCTTTCTTTTTTATTCATCTATAAGTATTCTTCCAATTTTTCTTATGATTTTTTTTTTTTGATCCATTGGTCATTTAAGAGTGCGGTGTTTAATCTCCACGTATTTGTAAATATTCCAGTTTCCCTCCTGTTATTGAGTTCTACTTCTGACTCACTATGATCAGAAAAGATACTTTGTAGAATTTCAGTCTTTTAAATCAATTAAGACGTGTTTTGTGGCCTAGCATATGGTCTGTCCCTGAGAATGGTCCATGTATATTTGAGAAAAATGTGTATTCTGCTATTGTTGAGCAGAGTGTTCTGTATATGTCTGTTAGCTACAATGTGGTTCAGGTTCTCTAGATCCTTATTTATATGCTTGGTTGTTCTGTCCTTTATTGAAAATGTTGTATTGACATCTCCTACTATTATTGCAGAGCTATGTATTTGTCACTTCAATTTATCAACGTTTACTTCATATATTTAGGAGTTCTAATGTTTGGTATATATATAGTTATAATTGTTATACCTTCTTGGTGAATTGGCCTTTTTTCATTATATAATATCTTTCTTTGTCTCTTCTAACAGTTTTTTGGCTTAAAAACAATTTTGTCTGATATTATCACTAGCCATCCCTCCTCTTTTGTTTTCTGTTTGCATGGAATATCTTTGTCCGTCCTTTCATTTTCAACCTACGAGTACCCTTAGATCTAAAATGCATCTCTTATATAATATATAGTTGAATCCTATTATCCATTCTGCCAATCTGTATCTTTTGATTGGGAGTTTAATACATTTACATTTAAGTATTGACTGATAGGGAAGGACTTAGTATTGCCATATTGTTATTTTTTTCTGTATGTTCTATAGATTTTTTTTGTCTCTCATTTCCTCCCTTACTGCCTTCCTTTGTGCTTGTTTTTTGTTTTTGTTGTTTTTTTTTATAGTGTAGTATTTATTTGTTTTATTTTCTTTGTGTATATTCTATAGATTTTCTTGTGAATACTACAGTGATTACACACAACATTCTAAAGTTATAAGTATCTATTTTAAACTGATACTAACTTAACTTCAATATTAAAATTTATTTTGTTTTTGAGCCCTTACTATGTACCAGGCATTGCATTAAACATTCCACACTCACCTCATTTTAATCCTTTTAGTAATCTCCTAAAATGCAGGTATTACTACCTGCATTCTATAAATGAAACAAAAACACAAGGAGAATAATTAATTAACTCAAAGTTGCATAGCTAGGAAGTAGCAAAGTCAGAATTCAGTCCAGATCTGCCACACCTCTCACATTCCACCCTGCACCATGAATGGCTGGAACTCAAATTTTCTGTACATTCATCACATCCTGTGGGGTAGCCATGTGGCTTTGTTAAAACTTGTAGCTGACTAGTCCCTTTCTTTCAAAAATATGTAATTGATGGCTTTTCTTTTTTACTTGACATTTAACATGGGTGCATATGCTAAAGTGGAAGCATAGGAATGCTAACACAGAGTTGAGACTTGAAAGCGTACATGTAAAAATGTAAGTTATCTGAAGTTTAATGTGGCCAACTTAGAGTGAAAGTTTTCCTTATAATGGTCACAGTTGTTCCAATAATGAAATAACACTTGAAACCATTCATTATGTATTATAATAAACACATTTAAAAACCATTGTAAGGGAAGCTGGGATGGCTCAGCAGGTTAAGCGCTCACTTTGCAGCCCTGGAGCCCAAGGATCGAATCCCGGGCCCAGCCAATGCGGACCCACATGCTGAACTGGGGTGTGCCCCCAGTTCAGTTCTTGCCGGTGCCTATGCAGGAGGCTCCCGGTCCAGTTCCTGCCCTGCGCAGCCCCGTGCCCACCTGTGGAGTGAAACTATATGGAAAACTAATGTCAACTATGGAGACTGCTCTGGGCCCTCCCCCTTCTCACTGTCTCTCTTTGTCTGTCTCTCTCAGTCAAAAAACAATAAAAAATAATAATTTTTTTTTTAAACATTGTAGTTTGGATTGTAGGGGTTGTTTACTGAATATCTTTTCTTCTTCCACAATCTACTGCCAGAAACATTAATTGGAAACATATGCTCCATTTATTTGTTGATATTTTATTGCCAAATTCTTGGAGATATAATCCTAAAAGACAGCATGAACATGCAAAGTGCTGATAATGGGTCTTTGCAATTTCCTTTTGAATAATAACACATCATGCTTTGAGTAAATATAACCTTGTGTCAGCCTATATCTTCTGCTTCTGAAAGTGACACTTGAAATAAAAATTTTAAATATCATCAAAGTCAATAAATCACTGTGGATGCAGAACACTGTGCTCAGTGTGTATCTTGCGTGTATTTAATTCTTTGCAATAAACATATTTTCACATTTTAAATTCTAGATATTTGAGATCCTAAAACTCAGATATAATTAAATTTTCCCTTCATGTCTCTGAGTAACCTGTTTTTACCATGTGTTTGCTATGCATATCATCTTTTGGGGAAGAGAATACAGTCACCTAAGACAACTGGTTCTTAATGCACTAAGTTTAAATATCAATGGATTAGTTAAAATTGGTGAATCCAGGTAAGAGAGATTCAGGAGTTTGCTGTACTATTTTTACTCTTGCAACTTATTCTAACTTGAATTTTTTTCTGAGTAAAGTGTTAAAAATTAAATTTAAAAAAATAAATGAGTTGTCACACATGATTGAGCTTGCAAAGAGAAATGCATGTGTTATGAGAATTGCCCCCCTCCCCCAAAAAAACAGTTGAACTTTATCGGACATTCTTTTAATTCAATAAAATAATAAGCAGGTATGTGTTGAGTGCCTACTGTATGGCAGGCATTAAGACAGGCATGGTCATCCCTACCTTAGTGGAGTGACAGAACTTAAACACAATTACATGAGCAATCCATTTTACCTTTAAAATAAGTGTTCTGAAGAAAAAGAAAAGACACAATGAGAGCATACCGCAGGAAGACCTGAATTAATGTGTAGGATGAGGGAAGCCTTTTCTGGGTAAGACTTATTTGAAATAGACTTGAGAAAGGAGTTGGAGATATGGGAGAGGTGGGAGGGAGGCAAATCTTTCTGGATAGAGAGACCAGCATGTCTGAAGACTCAAGGCAATAAAATGCAGGTGTGCTGAAGGGATTGAAATTGAAAGCAGGCCAGTGTGGCCAGAGCAGAGGGTGTGAGAAGGAGAGCTCTGTGTTGGCTTTGCACTTGGGAGAAGCAGAGTTCATGGTCAGAGAGGGGTTCATTCCCAGAGGTGGTGACCTGGATAGGTAAGTAGAAATGTCTCTCAAAGTCAGAGAAGCATATTTACCAAGGAGTAATAACTCTAAGAGAAGGACAGTTTAGTTTTTTAATCATCACTTGCCTTTGAACTTACTTCAATGACTCTAGAAAAACTTCATGAAATGACATGACTTCTTAAGGAAGATAAGGCTTATTAGCTGTCTTGTGGGTAAAGAGTTTACTCAGATTTATTGACTTCATTTGACCCTGACCACCAGAATAAACCTGGTAAAATCAGGAGAAAATATTTTTCTCTACTAAGGGCACAAGATCCTTTTCAAAGTGTTCTTCCTGGTGGGCTTTCTTTCAGGTGCCATTACCCATTGTGGAATATCAATATTCTCCTACACGGTATTTAGATGTGTGGCCAGAATCCCCAACTCCCCCTTCCTTCCAGTTTCATCTACCACCTTTCCCCGAGTGCTGGTGGACTGGAGGCAGGCCCGAGCAGCCTTCTCTCAGCTGGTCCCTCCTGAGTCCTCCTAGCACACCACAGACATAGGGAGGAAAGAGGAAAAAAGAGAGAGCGAGAATAACACAATTTTCTAGCCTTCTATTCAGAGCCACTTACTCCCACCCTAAATGCTCTGACTACTTGGTAAACGACTCATTACAGAGAGCCCTGGGGTCTGGGTGGAGGGGCAGGTGGACAGGAGAGGCCAGAGTTGAGCTCTGAGAGGTTAAATTGGAAGAATGTGTGATCAGCAAATCATGCAGCACAATAATTGTAAACTTAATGAGTGTTTTTATGTATATTACAGTAAAATACATTGGGTAAGGTTTAAAATCCTTGTTTGTCTTTGTATTTCTGTTTTAATCAGTAATCCCATGCTAGTCACCTTCCCCAAGCTCCTAGAGCAGCCCAAGGTGCTGGACACACTCAGGGTGGGGAGCAGGCATCATGATGGGAACCTGACAGGCTCTGTAAGCAGCTGAACACATGTCGTTAGTGAGTTCTGACACCTGCTCTAGGGACGCTTCTTTCCTATTTGGATGATATCTCCCAATCCTTGTCCATTTTCTAACTATCTGGGGCTTATCCTTTCTTTCTTAGCTTGAGGGGTACTTCCCAGGCTGCCTTCCCAGACCCAATAAGCAGATGGGGTGCTGCTACACACCATATTGCAACCTCTTGTCTGTTGTTTAATCCTTGACTTAAAATGGCCATTAGTTGTGTCCTAAGAGTGAATATCCAAAGTAATTTTTTAAATAATTCAACTGAGTTCTCAGGGGAGGGTCAGGGCATCTGTATCATTTTTTATTTTATTCAACATATACTGTCTGCTGTATGAAATAGAAGCAGGTTGAACCATATGAAATCTTCAATGTTTAGCAATTTTTTGACCTTAAAGAATGTCAGTTTTATAAAGTTCAACTTAATATTTCAGGGTCAATGGATATTACAAGGCCTGTGTGTCTACAAGGCAGATGCCATGGGAAGTATGACCCCGGTCCTTGGAGACTTAAAGATGACAGCAAGTGAGGACCAGAAGCGTGTTTTGTTAAAGAGGTCCTGGCTGAGGCAGACCTAATGCAAGGCCGGGGCCATGTCAGACTTCGACACACAGACAGGAGCGGGGAAGACATCACCGGTGCAGGATCAGCACATGCAAACGTCTTGAGGTAGGAAGAGCTGGCAAGCGTCCCTGAGCAGAGCAGTGATCTGTGGGGCTGTGTCAGATGTGGGTGCACGGGCGCGCCGCTGTGAGCCTCATGTTCAAGGAAGGAGTGCTTTGGGTGGTGGGTGACCCATGAAGGTTTTGCTTAAGAAAAACTCCCAACAACCACAGAGGTGGAAAAGTACACAGGCAGGAGGGAGGGGAGCTGTGTCAGGACATGACTCCTGTGGGTAAGGGGGCAGTCCCATGGACTTGACAGAGAAATGCAAGATTTTCATGAAACTTTGAAACTGATCTCATGCACTGGTTTGGCCAGGGTGGGGGTGTCAACAGTAGCAATGATGTTTTCAGCAAAAAACACAGGAAAATCTTCATGGCATGTGATTACCCATAAGTTCAGACACATTCATTAGGCACTGTAACTACAAAAGGCATATTTTCTCTTTCTTTCCTTATAAATCCATCAGTATCAAAATATTTATTATTATACAGAGCACATATGTACACCGAGTTGTTTAACAAAGATTTCGTGAAAGCCCACTGTGGCTGAGGCCCCATACTGGGCGCTGAAATGTGCCTATAAGTGTGTGAGAGACACAGAATCTGGACACTGGTGTCAGGAGGAGCCCAAGGTAATCTAGTCTAAATCCTGCACTTCCTGCTGAGCTGATGGCTCAGAGGTATGTTGTGGCCTGGCTGGCGCAGGGCTCAGCGGTGGCCAGGCCTGGCTGTCCATGTGGGTCACCTCTGTGTGCATCCAGATATGCCATGGGCTCTTCAAGAAAAGACACATGGGTGAAGCTGCTCACATATGTTACTAAGTGAAAAAACCCATAGACACAGTCAATGGTTTGATGGTTGCCTGGGGGTGGGGCGGTGGGGGGTACATAGGGAGAGGGCAAATGTAAAGAAATAGTAATAATAAACCAAAAATAACTTATAAACACACACACACAAAACTAGAAAGCTAAAAAAAATAAATAAATACCCACTTGTGATAGGATAAGTCTATTTAAATATATTTTGGGGGAGGCCAGGTTGGCTCAGTGGGCTAAGCACTCACTTTGCAGACCCAGCGATCAAGGATCGAATCCCGGCCCATGTGGACCCATATGCTGAATGGGGGTGTGCTTACCAGGCAGAAGGCCCCCAGTTTGGTTCTCACCCCCCAGTTCAGCCTCTGGCTCGAGGGGCATGCCTCCCATGCGGGAGGCCCCCAGCTCAATTCTTGCCCTGCACAGCCCCCGCCCACCTGTGTGGAATGAAACTATATCAAAAACTGATGACTACAACTATGGAGACTGCTCTGGGCCCTTCCCCTTCTCTCTGTCTCGGGATCTCTCTCATTGTCAAAAACAATAAAATAAATCTTTAAAAAATAAATAAATAATTATATTTCTATCTGTACATATATATGCCTGTGAAAAGGTCTGGAAGAATAGATTCTAGAAAGGTAACAGTGATTACCTCTGCATATCATGGATTATTTTGTTTATCCATATTTTCTTAATTTTTCCACAGTGAATTATGTGTATAATAACCAGTAAGATTAAAAGAGTGGTATGGGGGATGCTGGGATGGCTCAGCGGGTTAAGTGCTTGCTTTGCAACCCTGGGGTCTGAGGATCAAGTCCCAGCCCCGGCCCATGCAGACCCATATGCTGAACTGGGGTGTGCTTCCTATGTGGGAGGCCCCTGGTTTGGCTCCCAGCTCGCGAGGGGTTATGCCTCCCATTCGGGAGGCCCCCAGCCCAGTTCCCGCCCTGCACGATCCCCCACCCACCTGTGGGATGAAACTGTCAAAACTGATGATACACAACTACGGAGACTGCTCTGGCCTCCCCTCTCTCTCTGTCTCTCTCTGTCTCTGCCTCTCTCTCTCTCTCTCTCTGTCAAAAACAATAAAATAAATCTTTAAAAAAAAAAGAAAAGAGTGGTTTGTCTCTACAGTCTCGTGCCTTCTCTTGCTGGCATCCCGTGTGTTCTAGGCTAAGCCAAGCTGTGTGGTGGTAGCTAACTCAGGTTTCTCTCTCACGCAGGTCTGTGGAACGCTCTGCTCCATGGTCACCCAAGGGTGCAGACTGATAGTGTCACCTGAATGACTGTCTCCCCTTGCTGCCAGCTGCCCCTGAGGAAGAGAGAGAATGTGGACTTGCCCTTGGGCTTCCCACCACCCATGCCCTGCAGCTCCACTGAGCTTCCAGGGAGCTGGGAGGTAGCATGTCCTGCTTGTTCCAGACAGCAGTGACCTCCCTCCGCATGCTGAGTCTGAGCCCTGCTGAGTTACAGTCAGTAAACCCCAACTGCTTGCCGGTCTCTCAGTGACTTGACAGGTAACTAATGAACGGTGGGCACATGTTACCAGCCAGTGAGTCTGAAGTTGCTGAGTGATCTCCGTGTTAAGCCAGATTCCTTTACACTGTGACATGGGTGAGCCTCCTCTTGTTAACTATGTTCAGTCTGTTGTTGGCGCTTTGGTGCGTTTGGCACTTGGGAAGAAGCACTGTGGTCTCTAGGGGTCCTCCCCAAACTGTGTGGGACGCACAGGCATGGCAGTGAAGAGGCGGAGGGTCACGTGTTCTTCCAGGGAGTGACTGGCCCTCCTGGGACCTGGCTCAGGTGGGCCACCATGGTGGTCTCTTGGAGGAAACTTCTTTATTTGGGGGAGAATCTGTGTTTGGGGCCATACATCATATTCACCCCCAGGGTGCCCCTACTGACAATGGCTGATGCTTCCATGGGACCCATGAAATCAAGTGCCAACAGCACAGCTTGAGGCCCAGGAGCGGGCAGCTCAGAGCCTGGACACCCACCTCACTCACAGGTCACAGAGCTGGCACCATGGAACTTCCACTCGCGCTTCTGTGGAATTAATGGAACTCTGGGCTTTGATTTCTTTAGAGAACCGGTGCAACCTCGTGGACACACTGCAAATCTTTACCACAAAGCCGTGCTGCATTTGCATCACCCTGACCGGGTTATCATCATGGCAGCCAGAATGGCAGACAAGTGTGGAATTAGGCAGCGTCTCCTATGGTCGTTGCTGTCCACCCTTCAAAGCTGGCTAGTGTCTTCTTGTCCAGGCACCGTGTCTCTGCCTTTTGAGTGAATGTTAGTGCTTCACGGATTCGATTCTTAAATTAGTCTCACCTTGAACGAAGCACGGGCTCCGAGGCAGCCCCATCTGGAGGCCTGGGGCCACGTCACTAGCATCAGATGCCCACAGATTCCCGTCTTACAGGTGTGGGTTCTGCGCAGCATCTTAAACCCCATCCATAGGTTGAATTCTAGAGAAGCTGTGAGAGTGTGATGAAGACTTGTGAGTCCTCGGATGAATGTTAATACAATATTCCCATTTCCTTTTTAGAGCTCATAGGCTGAGAAAGAAAACACATTGAAAAGATCAGGGATGCAGGGACAGCTCAGCAGTTGAGTTCTTGCCTCACAAGCTCAAGGTCTGGGGTTTGACTCACGGCCCCAGCCCATGCAAACCCATATACTGAACTGTGGCACAAGTAGTAACCATCAGGATGGCAGTAAAGGTTCTCACCTCCCAGGCAGGAGGCCCTGGTTTGGTTTCCACCCCACATGGCCCCACATCCACCTGTGTGGAATGAAACTATGTCACAACTAATGATGTACAACTATGGAGACTGCTCTAGGTATCTCCCTCCTTTTCCCCCTCTCTCTCTCACCTTCTCTCAAAACTAAAAAAAAACAAAAAAAAAAGATCAGAGAAGGTAACATCTGACATCTTCTGAAACTTCTGGGCTGCATCTTAGTCAGTTTACCCTGAACCTTAACCCAAACTTAACATGGGCCTCATCTCAGAAATGAATGGCACTCAGGGTTCCCAGACACAAAGGTGACAGGAGATCTGGACAGGACATTGCGTTCTGTCTCCAAGAACTGGTTTCCCAAGACTCTACCCTTCTGTGACACGTGGGAAGCCAATGCCCCCACCTTCCCTGGGCCCATCGGTTCCTGCTGGGCGGGAGCTGGCAGAAGAACGCAGAGACTTGAACCTTGTCGTTGAGTCACTTCCTCGAAGGTCCCTGCAGTCTCCTCTGCAAGAACATGAAACCATGTCACTCCCCATTGTAAAGGTCATTTTTCTGTAGCATCTTTCATTCCTAAGTTCCATTTTTTTAATATATTTTTATTTATTTATTTATTTAGACAGAGAGAGATACAGAGACAGAGACAGAGAGAGAACTGAACTGAGGGAGCTCCCAGTTCAGCATATGGTTCCGCACGGGCCGGGGCCGGGATTCGATCCTCGGTCCCCGGTGCTGCAAAGTGAGAGCTTAACCCACTGAGCCACCCCGGCTTCCCCAGTTCCATTTTTTTTAAATAAATCATTTAGCTTATTCTTAGCATTAAGCCAGAGTTAAGGCATTTTGAATGAAAGAAACTTGCTGGTAATTTCTTCTGTGAATGAAGGGAGCGGGCAAGCCGTCTTGTTTCCACAGACTGTCTTCTATGTTCATTTGAATGTGTCGTGATTGACGAGTGTGGGCAACATCACAGTTTCTGGCACATGAGGAAAATATGAGAACATGAGAGGAGACAATCTCGATGATGCTTAGGCAGAGAAGTGAGAAGCCGGGCAGTCAGGGTCAGTGAAGGGGACAGTTCACAGCAGGAGGGTGGCTCTGCCCTCAGTCAGTACAGGCTTTCCTCTTAAACAATGAAACCGCTCTGGCTTTTTTAATGCCACTTTTTAGCTTCCCAAACAGGAAGAGGTTGTCAGGGAGCCAAATACATCCTGGAAATGAGTCCTGGGGGCTGAGTTAAGGAGTGTGACCTGGCAACACACCAAATTGATCATGGCAGCCATGCTGGCAGGGGCCGCAGCAGGGCACCCACAGACACAGAGCCCACCTGTAAGGTCAGGGACTCCCCCATCGGAACCAGGGTGAGGCCACTCTCCCCACCTCCCAGCCCCTTACAGCTGGTTGGGTGCCATGTCTGGCAGGTCTGCTGAAGGTGAAAAACATTGTCGTTCCCTCATCTGGGTGCTTGGCTGGATGGCTAGGGGACGGGCATGTACCAACGAGCAGGTACAATCTCTGACTTCAGTGGTTTTGTGGTCTGAGGTGTGAGCAAGGCAGAACAACCCACAAGGAACCAGGTACGTATAACATGGTGTGACACGGAGCAGGTTTGACCCGCCAGCCCAGCAGCCTGGCAGACCCATCATGTGATGAGGGCGGTGGTTGGCAGCCGGCTGAGGGCTTGATGGTTTGCAGCACACTGGAGTTCCTGGACTGGCTCAGCTTGCTCTGGGCTGAAGCACCCAAGTGGCCCATCTTCTCAGGGTGGGGAGGTGAGCAGAGTTGGCTGTCATCTCGCTGCTTGGTGTTCTGTTTTCTCAAAACAGACTCAGAGACAGGGCCCTGGATCCTTAAGGCACTGAGATTCTGTGCTTTCTAGTGGTCTTCCATCTATTCTTCTATCCCACATGCATTCGCTGAGGGCCTGCGATGCTTCGGGCACAGCGTCAGGCTTGGAGGACATGTGGGAGGCAGCCCTGATGACCCCTGTCCCAACTCAGGGCACGAGGTGGATAGTCATCCACAAAGGAAAGGTGCAGACTGCTCAAGGGCCTGTCACTGTGCCTTCCTCTTACTGCTGTTATCTTTAACTCAGCTGTGCTGTGGCCTGAGACGTCAGGAGCACGGGGCAGGCTCGAAGTGAGTGGTTGCATGGCCATCCCTTCCTGTCCACACTCCACACTCCACCGCCTGACTTTGGGGACCTACTAGTTCAGATGAGTTTTTGGCTGCACCCCTCACTGTCTGAACTCCCAACACTCACTGTCTGAATCCAGGAACTCAGGGACTAAACACCCTGCACCCCTCAACACCCAGCCCTGCTACCTGGACTCTGGCTGTCTGAGTGCAGTAATCAGGAGACTTGGAGTGGGAGGGGGGGCTGGGCAGGGCCGTACGCGAGGGCTAGTGAAGGGCTGTGTGTCTCAGGTAGGAAAATGGGGCCTTGGGCTCTGTGACTCCATGGTGATTAACGCAGAATGGGGGTGTTCAGGCCTGTGGGCAGCGATATGAGACGGAAATCATTAATGACACACAGCTCTGTCTCAGGACTTGGGCTTTTATCTGTTGTGTAGCCTGCTTCTCAGGCTGTGAAATAGGCTGGACCTTAACCTGCTCATTGGTGTCTGGCTTTGCCAGCAAAGATAAGTTTGCAGAACTTTGTCCTTTTGAGGAGGCCACCTTGGGGAAAACAGAAAAGGCTCTCAGCCTTCTGAGCACTCCTTCTGGTGGGTGTCTCTGGATGCCCTGCCCATTGAGTGTTCCCTCTTTCTAGGCAACTGTGTGTGCATAGGGGGTGGCACAGAGAGAGGTCAAGAATGAAGCCAACAGCAGTGACAGTGACAGGCAGAGCTGACAAAGAGAGGATCTAGTTCCTTGGTGTCACTGAGTCACTGGCCCGAGTCTCAGCTGAAGCCGATGTTCTTCCGAGTGTCTCACTTCTCCGAGGTAGCAAAGCCCCTCTGGGGTTAAACCTGGAACAGGCCCTTCTAACCCTTGCAGTGGGAAGGCTGCTGGTGGGTACAGTTGTCCATTTCTCCAGAGGCCTCTCACGCTTTCTCGTGGCCCACCCCGTTCGTCAGGGGGCCCATCGATCTTTTCTGAAAAACATGTAAAACAATTTACGGTGGAGAGAGAGTTTGAAGAAAAGGAGTCAAAAAAGAGATAAGCAGTTGTCCCAAAGTCTTTATGACAGAGGATGGATGAGGTTGTTCCAAAACCTGTGTCGAGTGTCTACTGTGTACTGGGCAGCATTCAGTGTGAACCGAGTTACTGCTCTCCCGGGAGGGGCAAGGGCAGGACACAACATGCAGATGAATCAATACACAAAGCTATTAGAGAGTGACAGCGCCACTCGCAGAATCAAAACCGGCTTCTCCCATTTCGGTTTTGGCCAAACTGGAGTGGATGTGCCACCCTCTCCTCCCACTGAAGGCAGCCAGCGCCCTGGGCAGCAGGCGTGGGGCGACTGCCTGAGGACTCTCAATAGTGAAGGGCAGCAGGGAGGTTTGGGAAGGAAACTGGGATTCAAAATACCACCCAACGGGCAGAGGCTCCCCTCTTTCTTCCTCCGGTGTCTCCGGGCCAGGGCTCAGCAGCAGCGGGGAACCCAAAGCTGCACAGGAGACAAAACCACCCTCCATGCGGGGCTGAGGCACGGGAAAGGGCCCTGGTGGCCCGAGCATAGGAAGCCCTGCTCTTGTGTGTATTTCTCTCTTTCCTACACAGCCCCTGGCGGCCTACACAGCAGTGCTGGCACTGGAAATGGCAGCCAGGCAGGGCACCAGAGGCTGAGGGAGGGGCAGCTTCTCTCAGAGCCAAGGCACTGTCGTCCTAGAAACATGGGGAGAGTCCCTGGTGTTCTGTGTGTGTGTGTGTGTGTGTGTGTGTGTGTGTGTGTGTGTAACAGCAGAGCGGGGAAAGTAAAACCCTGGCTTTTTAGCCAGAAGATCAAGGCGAGGATGGAGGGGACAGTGTCTCCTGGGAACTAGAAGGTGTTGGGGAGGTCATGTAAAGGGGGAGCTGAAGGAAGTGATCTCATAAAGTGGTGTATGAACGTCTGAGCTCTCCCCAAAACTGACCCAACACTGCACAGCAAGGATTTTAGAACTGAGCTCCTGGGTCCAAGACAACACACACAGCGAGCTGACTGGAATAGCAGTGCACACTGCACACTGAACGACGCCATTCAGCAGTTCCAGCCCAGAGGAGACGACACACACGGCGAGCTGACTGGAACAGCAATGCACACTGCACACTGAACGACGCCATTCAGGGCTCCAGCCCAGAGGAGATGACACACACAGCGAGCTGACTGGAACAGCAGTGCACACTACACACTGAATGACGCCGTTCAGGGCTCCAGCCAGAGGAGACGACACACACAGCGAGCTGACTGGAACAGCAGTGCACACTGCACACTGAATGACGCTGTTCAGCAGTTCCAGCCCAGAGGAGATGACACACACAGTGAGCTGACTGGAATAGCAGTGCCCACTGCACACAACGACACCATTCAGGGCTCCAGCCCAGAGGAGGCGGACAGAGACTTGCAGCCTGGACTTAACCAGGCTGATCGCCTGATTTCAAGCAAACAAACGATCAGAAAAACCAACATTTTCCCTTAGACTTTAAATAAGACCCATAGTCCCATAATAATATTCAAAATGTCCAGGACACAATTCAAAATTACTTGATATTTAAAGACCCCAGAACACCTTAACTTCTCTCAAGGAAAAAGACAATCAAGAGGCAGTAACTAGGGGGAGGCTGGGATGGCTCAGCGGGTTAAGCGCTCGCTTTGCAGCCCTGGAGACCAGGGATCGAATCCTGGCTCTGGCCCATGCGGACCCATATGCTGAAATGGAGTGAGGCCCCAGTTCAGTTCTTGCCAAGGCCTATGCGGGAGGCTCCCGGCCCAGTTCCTGCCCTGCGCAGCCCCACGCCCACCTGTGGAGTGAAACTATATGGAAAACTAATGTTGTCAACTATGGAGACTGCTCTGGGCCCTCCTCCTTCTCTCTGTCTCTCTGTCTGTCAAAAACCAATAAAAATAAATCTTTAAAAAAAAAAAGAGGCAGTGACTGGGAGATGACACAGTTGTTGGAATTGAAACATTAAAGCAGCTATTGTTATCATGCTGAAGGAAGGGCAAATCTACTTGAAATGAATAGAAAGTTATTCTCATCAGAGATATAGATGATATGGAAAGAACCAAATTGAAGTTTTTAGAAATAAAACATCTAATAACCAAAATGGAATCAGTCATTGGATGGACTCAATTACAGAATGTAGATGACAGAGTCAGTGAACCTAAAGATAATTCAATAGATCGATATTGATAGATTGATGTAAACTGATCTATAGATCAGTAAAAATTATTCAGCTGAACAACAGAAAAAATATATATTTTTAAAAAATTCTCAGGACACTATGGGACCATACCAAAAGGTATAACATACTTATCATCAGAGTCCCAGGCATAGGGGAAGAAAGGATATAATGTAGAAAAACTTATGTAAGAAATAATGGATGAACACATCTTAAGTTGGTAAACGACCTAGAGTTACAAATTCAAGAAGCTCCATGGGCACCAAACAAGATAAGTACAGGGAAATCCATGCCCAGCCATATCACAATCAAATTACTAAAAGTAAAGACAACAGTAAAAAATATCTTGAAAGCATCCAGAGAAAAACAATGCCTCTAATATAGGGAACAAGTTGAATGTGAATTTCTCATCCAAGACCACAGGCCAGAAGGCAGTAAGACATTTTTAAAGTGCTGAAAGGGAAAATAAATAAATAAAAATAAAAATAAACAAGAAAAGACAATCTGTCAACCCATAATTCTATATCCTGCAAAAATATCCTTGAGGAATGACGGTGAATAAAGAGTATCTAATGGTGCTCGCTTCCGTAGCATATATACTAAAATCAATCAATGCTGAGATCAGCACGAACCCTGTGCAAAGGTGATACACAAATCCATGAAGCATTCCATATTTTTTAATACCTATACATAATGGTGACTATAGTCAATAATACTGTGTTGCATATTTGAAAGTTGCTAAGGAAGTAGATCTTAAAAGTTCTCATCACAAGAAAAAAATTCCAGGAAGCCAGGATGGCTCAGTGGGTTAAGCACTCGCTTTGCAGCCCCGGGGACTGAGGATCAAATCCTGACCCTGGCCCGTGTGAACCCATGTGCTGAACTGGGGAGTGCCCCCAGTTCAGTTCTCACAGGGGTGAGACCCCAGCCTAGCCCCTGCCCTGTGCAGCCCCACACCCACCTGTGGAATGAAACTATGTGGAAAAACCAATGATGTGCAGCTATGGAGACTGTTCTGGGCCCTCCCCCTTCTCTCTGTCTCTGTATCTCTCTCTCTCTCTCTCTCTGTCAAAAACAATAAAAATAACTCTTTAAAAAAAAGAAAAAAATTCTGTAACTATGTGAAGGGATGAATGTTAACTAGACTTATTACGGTAATCATTTAGCAATATAGACAAATATCGAATCATTATATTATAACCTGAGACTAAGATAATGTTGCATGTCAATTATACCTACGTATAAATAAAAGACATTCTCAGATGAAGAAACACTAGAACTCATGGTCAATGACTTGCTCCAGAAAAGGTATTTATAGAAGTTTTTCAGACAGAAAGGGAACAACCCCAACCAGAGGGAAGCTTGGGGCTTTAGGAGTCAAGGAACAGCAACAGAAATGGTAAATCTAAATATCTGGGCAAACATACTAGATTCTTTTTTCTCCTAAGTTCTTAAACATATGTATGGTGGTTTAAAGCAAAAATCATAACATTGCTTGGTGGGGTTTTCAATTTCTATATATGGAACACGTATGACAACTACACCTGGAAAGCCAGAGGGTAAAAGGACCCTTATAGTCATCAGTTTTCTACATTCCATTGGAAGTGACAAAATATTAATTCGTAGTAGACTGCAAAATTAACTATGTATATTTTAACTCCTAGAGGAACTTCTAAACAAACATTACAAAGAAACATGGTCAAACACTCAATAGATGAATTAAAATGGAATACTAAAAATATTTTTTTTAATCTCAAAGAATGTAAAGAGGAAACAAAGAAATGAAACACAGAGCAAACAAAAAATAAAATGGTAGACCTAAATCCAAACATATCAATAATTACATTAAATGTAAATGATCTAAACACACTAATGAAAAGCAGCAAATTTTAGGAGAATTAGGGCGGGGCGGGGGGAAGACCCAGCTGTATTATGACCACAAAAGCAAAATTATAAATATAGTTGCATAAGTGAGTTAAAAGGAAAAGTGTGGGAAAATACATACCATGCTATCAGACCTGAGCTGCTCAGCTAGGGAGGGCTGTGGTGGTGAGGTGGCCAGGTAAGAAAGAGACAAGGAGTCTGAGAAATCTACCACAGAGCCTTTATTCTCTGAACAGGGTGAGGCGTGCAGGGGGTTTTTAGAGCAAGGGAAAACAGTAGTGGCACGGGCCCCACGAGAATCTCAGTGCACATGCGGGGTACATTAAGCTCGTGGAACCAGCAAAAAATGCAAGTCACTTTCCGGCGGAAGTGTGGCTACTCCATTTTGTCTGGCCAATCTGGCCCAAGCCTGGATCACCTGGGGCTTTTCCCACAACTCTCCCCACACATGTAAACACTCAGTATGTCATAATAATATATGTGCAACATCGGGATACCAGGACAGCTCAGTGGTTGAGCGCTTGCCTCGATATCATGAGATCTGGGGTTCGATTCCAGGCCTCTGCCCATGCAACTCCATATGCTGAACGGAGGTGCAACAGGTAACCACTTGGATGGCTCAGTGGCAAAGGTTCTCACCTCGCACACGGGAGGCCCCCATTCAGTTCCCGCCCCGCACAGCCCCACATCCACCTGTGTAGAATAAAACCATGTCACAACTAATGATGTACAACTATGGAGACTGCTCTGGGCCCTCTCTTTTTCTCTCTGTCTCTATCTCTCTTTCTCTCACATCTTCTCTCAAACCAATAAAATAAATTTCTTTTAAAAGTTTAAAAATATGTATACAGTACATGCAACATCAAACACAAGCAGTGAAACTACATTGTTGCTGGGACCATAAATGGTTTCACCACTTTGTAAAATAAATTGATTTTACCTGCTAGAAACACATACCAGTTCACCCACAGTTCCACTCCTAAGACATTCCCAATTGATAAGTACACACAGATGCACCAAAAGACCTGTTCTAAAATGTTCATAGCTGTTGTTAATTGTAATGCCAACCTGAAAGAACACAAATGTCCATAAACAACCGAGCGGGTAAATAGAACAGTATGTCTGCACTGGGGTGTTGTGTGTGCAGCAGTGAGCGACTACAGCAACACACCATGACGTGGGTGGGCGTCGCCAGCTTCATGGCAACTGAAAGAAGCCAGACCCAGAGGAGCCCACTCTGGAACCAGCAAAGCCAGCCTTGGGGTTACACACCAGGACAGCAGGTGTCTGGGGAGGAGTCTGGCAATGTTCTGTTTCTTGCTCTGAGTGGGGGTTTTCACCATCTGTATGGTTTGTGCACTTTTCTGTGAGTGTATTAGAAATCAATAAAATTGTTGAAGTAATTTTTTAAATCATGGAATGAAAATATTAAGAGAGGAGGCACTGGTCTTGCAGGGGGAAGAAAGAGAGCCAGGAGAGACATGCCATTTGCAGGTAGAATGGAAAGCAAATACTTGTAAGGCACCTGCCAGATGACACAACCATCCTCCAGGTTTTTCTATGTATCATCTCATTTAATTTGCCCCAACTAACAAACGAGAAAATGGAGGCAATGACTGTGATGTTCAGGATGAACTATAATTCTCAGGGCCCTGAGGTGGAAACCAGGGGACCCTTTGCTAAGTCTCTGGCCCTTGCTCCTGGGCCTGGCATCCCCCCACCTGCCTCACACTGGACTCTGACCTTGTACCCAACAGCAGTCACAGCCCCGGCCCAGGAGCTGCCGCCACTGGCCTGGCAGGTGAAGATGGACTTCCGTCTCTAACTTCCATCCTTTTTGGCATCTCACCCATGGGGCATTGTGAATCCTATAGTGTTCTTATAAACAGCCTAAGGAGAGTGTGCTCTCCTTGGTCATCTATAATAAAGTACCACTTGGTTAAATGCAAATGTTGAACACACGCCGAATTTTTTCTAGCTGCGTTTTGTGCATACACTAAGTGCCTCAGGAGGTGGAAGGGGCGCAGGAAGCCCCAACTGCCTGTCACAGGCCCCAGGACTGTTATCACCTCTGCTTCACATACCAGGGATGAGCCTGAGGAAGGCTTTCCTTCCTGCTTTCCCTTCAGCTCTTCCTGCTGTCCCACCTTGGTGGTGGTGCTGAAGTCACACGGATCCTGCAGTCCATAAGGGGGGGAAGGGCCTGTTAGGACATTCAGGAGTGGAAGCAAGGGTAGGACTCCTGGGGTAATGCCTGCTTTGGGTTCAGCCTGCCGACGAGGTGGGGTGGGTGGCAGGCGGGCCCTGGGCCTCCGTCCTGGAAGAAGTGGGGCCCAAGGCTGACTGGAGGTGCCGCTCATTGCAGTGCCTTGGCTCTGGGCTTCACTTGTCCACCCTCCACGCCCCCGGCTCTCCCAAACCAGGCAAAGGCCCAGCTGGCTGTCCCACCTACCTGTGTGGGGAGGGCAGGCCTGGAACCAGCACTCCTGCTAAGGAGCAGACAGTGGCCTCTTGTGGAAGACAGCTAATGACCACAGTCCTCCCCACACCTCCAGCCCCAGCGCTGAGGCTGAGGCCACCAAGGCAGGGGGCAGGGATCCAACCCCGAGCAGTTGGTGGGTGCCGGGCCTTGCTGCAGATGGTCAGTTCATTCTAAAAGGGGCTCAACTCTGCAGGACCTGTATGTAGACTGGAAGGAGTCGCAGGGCTCCTGGGTCACAGCCCCTGTGCTGGGCCAGCAGACTGGCGGGAGGCCGGAAGGAGCCGCCTGGCCATGCGCCCGACTCCTGGTGGCACTGGCTGGGGGGCCCTGCTGGGAGGGAGGAGGGTTGGGGCTTGGAGTAGCAGCCAGCCAGCCCGGCCCTCCTCTGGTGCCTGCCGCCCGGAGTTCTCCCAGAGAGGACTGTGTGGGCAAAAGAGGAGCCAGACTGTGTGGGCAAAAGAGGAGCCGGCAGTAAAGAGGGTGTGGAGAAAGGAGGCACCCCGTTAACAGGGAAGAGGGCTGGAAGTGAGCTGAGGGTGGCCCCCTGGGGTGGACAAGAAAGGAACCGGGGCACCCCTATGTGAGACCCAGCATGTCTGTGGGCCCTGACTTGACCTCTGAGGTTCCTGGTCTCTGCGTTTGGAAAAGGTGCAAACTAGCCATGCGCAGAGCTGTGGGGAACATCAGAGTGGTCTGTGGATTGCTTGGCTCATAGCCAGCCCGAAATAAACATCTCTGTCGTGGCCAATGGCTTTAGCCTATACTCTGAGCTCAGGGTGGGGGTGTGTTGGCCCTGCCTGGCATCCTTGGAATAACTTGCTCCAGGATTCAACAATTCCTAGGAAGGAAGAGTCTAGGAGGGGACTCGTGCTCCCGCCCCGCACTCAGACCCTGCTGGGGAGGCCCGCCTGATGCGCAGCCAGCCTGTCGCTGATTTCTGGCTGGAGAGAGTGGAAGGACCTGCTCGGCTGGAACGTTTTTGTCCCTCCCAGACGACGTCCGATGGGTGTGTCGGGCAGGAGGTGATATTTGACAGGCAGCGGGCGGGCGCTGCGGAGCCGGGAGCCAAGCAAGGTGCGAGCATGGCCTCCCCGGGCCCACCGCCCCCCACCAGCCACGCGCCACCGGACGTGCCTGTGGGGCTCGAGCTGTTCCTCACCATCCCCTACGCCTTCTTCCTGCCCGAGCTGGTGAGTGCGCCCCTACGGACAGGGAGGGGCCGCGGTGGGGGGCGGGGGGCGCTGCGGGGCTCCCCTTCCCGGGACGGGAAGCAAGCGGGCCAGCCAGGGCTGAAGCGCCCCAATCGCCCCCGCGGGCCGCCAGGACCTCTGCAGTCCCTCCTGCGCTCCCCTGGGCTCCTGCGATGCCGGTGGGTTTCTTCCTTCCCCTACGCTGGGTGGTGATTGGAGGGGCCCGGACCAATAGAATATTCTGGATCCTCAAGACGATGTTGGAAACGGACTTTAATTATATGGATGCTTTTCTCCAACTTCTTGTTTGTGCTTTTCTAAAGTTCCAAATGGGGGCGGCTCAGTGTTTCCTTCCAAGAGCAGGTCTAGAGGGCAGTATCTCCTTAATCTTCTTAATAGCTGACTTTGAACTTTGACTTATGCGGGCTCCCCACAGGAGGGAGCTTATGACAACCTCCACCATAAAACAGTCCTTCCAGCCGTCCTGGCTGCACAGGAGAACCTGTCACAGAACCTGTCACAGTGTTGGTTACGCTCTGGGGCGCCTGCGGCTGAATTGTGGTCCAATTCCTGCCAGGCTCTGGTGTGTTGCCATCTGCACAGTGTTCACTCTCTCTGAGCCATTGTCACCACCCTCTTTGATGGGAACAATCGGGTCTGCTGAAAAAATCAGGGCAAAGGAATTTATTTTCCCAATGCCTGAAATATCTAGCTCCTGCGTGACATTTTCTAGCAGTTCTGAAAGTGACTGTGCTGTGCGGGGCAGGGAGGAACAGACAGGAAGTGTTTCCAACTTTCAGCCGGACCTGGCCAACCCTCTCACTCTCATCATCTGCCAGGAAGGCTGGGCTCATCTGAGTGACCTCTTGGCAAACTGGCTAAAGGGCACCCATGAATGGCAACCAGAAAGGGAACCGGGCAGGACGGGCCCAGCACTTGGGTAGCTTCAGCTGAAACCCCACCCAAGAGGCAGGTTTCTGCCAGGCTGGCCCCTCTCCCCTCAGGGGACATTAGCGTAGGCATCCTGCCAGACTGATGACATCTTATCACTCTTGCAAGGTCTCTGTGCCTGGACTTGAATGTGTCCCTCACCTCAGAACTGCCAGGAACATAGTTGGCTCAATCACATGCATTTTGTCCATCAAAAAAGCCACTGGCTAGGGCCCCTGACGTCTGGAGAGAGACTGGTGAGAGACTGGTGAGCACGTCTCCTCCACAATCAGATTGTGCTGGAGGAAGTGACTGTGCGAGGCCGTGGCACAAGCAAGGAGAGGCCCTCCGACCTGGTCAAGCAGGAGACGGGTCCAGGCCTGTCGCCGAGAAGACCACTGAGGATTTGGACCTCAAAGGACAAGCTGGTCTTCCAGGCTGGGGAATAGGAGAGGGAAAGGTCAAGAGTCCAAGAGAGGACAAGCACAGGCAGGGGCTGGAGGGATGGGGCTTCTGGGATCAGGAAAGCACCTGGTGGGGAGGGGCTGTCTTGTGCACCCACCCCCCACAGTGCTGGCTGCTGCAAGTAGAGTTCCCAGAGAAGTAAAGTGCATGGGTGCTTTGTACACACACAGCCGTCCACAGTTTTACTTCCTGTGGTTTCAGTTACGCCTGGTCAACCAAAGTCTGAAAATATAACACGGAAAATTCCAGAAAGAAGCGATTCATAAGTTTTACATTGTGCGCCATTCTGGGTAGCGTGATGAAATCTCTCGCTGCCCTGCTCTGTCCCGCCCTGGATGTGAATCATCCCTTTGTCCAATGTATTGCTTATATGCCACCCTCCCGTTAGTCACTTAGTAGCCATCTCGGTTATCGCATCGACTATCACAGTATCACAGTGACCCTTATTTTTCTTACAAATGGCCCCAAAGCACAGTAGTGATGCTGCCTCTTTGAATATGCCAAAGAGAAGCCCTAACGTGCTTCCTTGAAGTCAGAAGGTGGAAGTTCTTAACTTAATAAGGAAAACAAAATCATATGCTGACCTTGCTGAGATCTGTAGCCAGAATGAATCTTCCACCCGGGAAATTGTGACAAAGGGAAGATTCGTGCTAGTTTACTGAGAGAAACCACATTCCCATAACTTTTATGACAGTGTATTGTTATAACTGTTCTGTTTCAGTATTAGTTATTGTTGTCGTTAATTTCTTACTGTGCCTAATTCATAAATTAAACTTCACCACAGGGATGTACGTATAGGAAAACACAGTGTGTGTATAGGGCTCAGTGCCGTCTGCCATTTCAGGCGTCCACTGGGGTCTTGGACCGGGCCCCTCGCGAATAAGGGGGGACCGCTGTACACATGGAAGCACTTAGTTGGGTTGTTTTGTATAGGCTGTTCTACCCAGTTTCTTCAGTAAGCGTCCCTAGTAGGGACTAAGCATCATATATCCCTCACATCTGGGGATTGGGAGGAGCAGATAACCAGGAGAGGAGTGGAGAACATGGTGTTGAAGTCAGTGGAGATTCTGACCCCACACAGCAGAAGCCATACTGGGCTGGAGAGGACAGTGGAGTCAGCCAGTAGCAGCCCCTCTCTGTCCCTGGTCCCCTGGGTGTGCTGCACACTGCCGCCTATGGGGCTGAACTCAGGGCTCCAGCCCTTGCAGTCCCGGCACATTCCCAGGCTTGGGGCCCAAGACAGCACGGGCAGACATGTGTCATTCTATAAGGTGACCAACTGTACTCCTTTAGGGAGGACAGTCTTCCTTTTGGAAGTTCTGTCCTCCCTCAAAAAGTGTCCTCCTAGATGTCCTCCTTTTCTTTCTTTTTTTTTTGGTTCTGCAATCGATTTCTCTTTTTTTTTTTTTATTGTTAAATTTATTGGGGTGACATTGATTGGTAACAATTAGATAGTTTCCGGATGTACAAGTCCCCATCACATCACCTACACTTCGCATTATGTGCTCACCACCCAGAATCAGCTGTCCTTTTCATTGGAAAAAATGTTGGTCACCTTACATTCTAAGAACGTGAGTCCAGAGAATGGATTCTAAGACAGGGAGCCGAGGTCAGCTCGCAGGGCTGGGAAGGTGAAATCCTCAAGCTGGCTTCAGATGTCGTCGGTGAGGGCCTGGCCCAGAGTTGACATCAGCAATGCCTGCAGTCACACGTCCCTCAGCCGCTGCTTCCTAAGTGCCCAGGGCTGTGAGGCATGGAGATCGGCCAGTGCCCTGGGCCTTCCTGTCAGAAAGGGGAAAGTGGAACTAACCCAGGGCTCCTGTCAGCCCCCAGAGGCCACGCCACCCCTGCTGCTCAGGAGCTCTTTTGCATTTTGGACCATGACAGACTAGGACGGCACAGACTCGGGGGACCTGCACGTTCCTTGCCTGCTCTGCTCCCAGCCACCCGCACTCACAGGCCTTTGCCTAAGCGGCTTTATTTTAGAGTCTTTAACATTAAAATGCCCAGTTTTAAACTTTTGACTTTATAGTAATTATAGATCCTTCAAGTAGGCAGCTGCAAAGATCCTTCAGGCAGGTCTCTCATTCTCTTTTTCCAACATTCCCCGTAGTGACATCCATCCACACCCTAGAAAAATATCAAACCAGGAAACAGACGGGGCGAACTGTGTCTGCAGGTGTCGCCTACTTTCTGAAGGTTTGCTTTATGCCATTTCAACATACAAAAGACCTGCATCAGTACCTGTCTTCACTAACCAAAATCAACCCAAAGGTGACTTCCCCTTTTACACAAACAGGTGGAAAGCTCAAATAGAGTTCTGCATCTGTTCTGCAGCAGCTGTCACAGAGGCAGCAGCCTCGAGCTCCTTCCCGGAACCACACTCGGGGTCTCAGCATCCAGCCCCAGAGCCCTGGCTGTGTCTGGGAGCATCTGGGCTTTATCTCCAGAGTCTGTGGATCCATTAGCAAGATGGGTCCTGGGAAATCAGAAGGGCCTAAGACAGCACTTGAGGGCGTGACGCTCGGCGTAGACAGCTGCACATAAGCATATTTGGTATGATTTGGTAGGTCACTTTTTGGGTCTGGAAACGCTCAAAAACTTCTTCATATATATTAATGATAATCACTTCCTTGCTTTATGCCACATCATAGGAGCCTCTACCTTTGAGTAGCAAGGGAGATACCTGTACTCACTTGCCGGTTTCTCACACGTAGATTCATGTAGCTGCTATCACGATCAAGACCCAGAACTGTCCCATCACCACGAGGGCCTCCCTCTTCCTTCCCGTCCACAGTCCCCCACCCTGCTCCACGCGCACCCCCTCCTGAAACCCCAGAACCACTCATCCCATTGCTATCATTTCGTTATTTTTGAAAAAGTGAGATAAATAAATGGAATCACACAGTGTGTGGCCTCTTGAGACTGGTGCCTTCCACTCGGCACAGTGCACTGAGGTCCACCCAAGCTGGATGCTGTGTGTGCTAATAGTTCCTTCCATCTGATTGCTTCTTAGTATCCCACGGTGTGGCTTCACCATGGTTTAACCATCGACCCATTGAGAAACCTTTTGGTTGCTTCGTTTTTAGCTATTCTAAATAAAGCAGCCACGAATGCTCGCAGAAACGCTAGCCTTCCGGTGCTAGCATTTGTGTGGCCGCAATTTTCACATCTCTGGAAAACTGTCCAAGGCGGGTTTCTGGGTGGGGTGAGAAGTGCAGGCTTGGTTTTTATTGAGAAACTGACTAAACCCCTTTCCAGGGTGACTACTATTTCACATTCCCACCAGCAACAGGAAAACACTCTTCAGATCCTAACATTCATATTTGTATTTTACTCAGTTTCCGGTAGAATTCAAATTGCTCATTGGAAAACAATATTAATTTCAAAACATAATGTCCCATTGTGAGAAGCCACTCAGTGAGTGTGGTTGGCTGCTGGTGACAGTGCTGGGCTGGTCCTGGGGACCAACCAGGTGGCTCACCCCCCACCTCTTCCTTCAGAGCAGACAGTGCTGGGTGGCCCCTGGGTTGAGGTGGGGAGACCCTGTGATGGCCTGATTGCCAGTGTGGTTTGGCTCATCAGCTGTTTTACAAGTGGAGAGGTGACCCAAGTGACTAGGACTGAGGAAGTCCTTATAAATGAGAGTCCAAGGAAGTCTTATAACTTTCTACCTTTTCCCTAGTTAACTTATTAATTAGATTTTTGACTGATTAAAGAGAAGCAGCTAAGATTTCCAGAGAGTCAGCCAGTTCAAAGGTGAGATGGCTGGAACACCTGGTGTTTGATGTTTCCCTTCCAGTTTCCTGCCTGGCTGACACATTCTCTCATCCCAGGGCCTTCCCACTGGGGAAGTGCACCCTCCTGTCACCCAAGTCCCCTGCCTCCCCTTCATGTCAGCCTGCTGCTGCGGCTTCGCTGTTCACATGTAAAAACCTGTGTGAGAACTGCTGGCCCCTCAGCTGTCTCAGGTCCACTGTGAGGGGCTGAGAGCAGGACTGGGGTTCACCTAGCCAGGCTTGGAGCAGGTCCCTTCCCCCTTGTTCCAACATTGCCTGAGATGTCGAGTTTTCCCAGAGGAAAAATCCACTCTCTTGTCCTCTGCTCCCTTTCCATTCTCCATGCTTCTGGGAAGTAGCGAAGGATAACTCAGTGTACCCACTTCACTCCCACCTCACCACCACGCGGCCTCGCCCCAGCCTCCCCGCCACACACAGGCGACCACTAAATTCGTCCTAGAATGCCTGGGATGCCCCTGGCAGGCATACGACAGGAAAGGAGAACAGGGGAGGGAAAAGGACGCAGAATGTGGGGCTGGCAAAGGGCAGGCCTGCAGAGGGTGGCTGCAGACGTCCCAGGCCGCCTGCACCCCCCATCGTCCCCTCTACCAGGGCCAGCCCTTCCTCTGCCGTCCCTGGGGATGGTTCTGCTACTTAACTGCTGTGAGACCCCGGGCTGGTGACTGACCCACTCTGAGCTTCAGCAATGGAGAGAGCAACAGCACTAGAGATCTATGTGGTTTCCATAAGGGCTGCCCTGGAGGCGGCAGCGTGTGGGACCGCCCTAGAAATGTCAGCCCACACTCACCGTTTTATCGTCGTGGGCATTCTGGGCCCCTTCCCAGAAGGCTGGGTCTTCTGTGAGCGGATTCCAATTGGAAACCCACAGGTATTTTCTGAGTTGCTGCTCTAGCCCCAGGCTTTGCTCTTTGAGGGCTGCAGAGCAAGAGGTGATAATAGGGATAGTGTCCAAGGTTGGGGCCACCAGAACGAGAAGGCAGCTCCATAGAATAAGACAGAATTTGTTAACAGGGTAACGTCCCTACAGGGATGTGGGGCCTGAGTGGGCAGGTGACCGGCACTCTGCACAGGTTACTCTCTGCCAAGATCTGTCACAGTACTTTTTAAATAGTATAACTCAGGTACTGATGATTGACAAGACAAAGGGGCAAAGAATGCAGTCGCGCCAGGGGCTAGTTTGATATTTATCTCTGTTGTCACACCATTCCAGTGTTACTAAGAAAAATATGTGTGACTACGTCTTAAGGATCACAGACAATCTAACTGGGAGGCTTTGATGTGCTTGCTAAGGACGGTAGGGGCACAGAGATGTGTTTTGGTCACCTCTCCGCTGGACAGATAAGGTCAGGCATGGCCTCTGTTGGCAAGAAATGATGCAGGAGCATGTGGAGAGCACCCCAAAATGGGAATGGGGGTGTCAGTCACAACCTCAAAGGCCCCCAGGTCGAGGGGTGATCATGACACACTTACTCAAGGGGTGGGAGCCTGGCATTCCTGAAGGGCTTGGACCGAGGGGTGAGACTAGGATTTCCTGGAACTGGGAGTTGAAGCGCATGGAAACTCAGGCCCTGAGGAAAGAGCATGGAAAGATAAGAAGGCAGATGTGACCCTACCCAGTGGAGTCCAGGGCCGACGGGGCAGGTGGAGATTAGCCAAGGACCCCGGTGCATGGTGCTGGGGCTGCCAGGGAGCAGGGGAAAAGGACATCATAGGGGGAGTGGCACACAGAGCGCGCTCCATGCATGGGGCTGTCCACACCAATGAGCAGAGAGGAGACGCTGAGCTGGCCAGGTAGTGCCAAGGGGCTTCCGCGGTCCCCAGTCAGGCCCATGGGCTGCACCCCTGGAATACAGCCTTTGAGGAGGGGGTGCTACAGAGTAGGGGTCTCCCCAGAGGAGGGAGAGTGGCACCTGGGGGTTGGAGCTGTCAAGTGACAGGACTGGAGCCAGGAACTATGCTTGTGGAGTTCCAGACCCCGTCACAGCAGGAGGGGCTAGAGCTGAGAGACCCCCCGAACTCGCTGATGCTGTCCTCATCTGCCCCTCCTGGCATCTAGACTTCTAGTCCTACTCTTCAAACCACGCGCAACCTTCCCTGAGCCAGTGGCCCCTCTCAGACAGAGCGGCCAGCAAGCCTGCTGCAGAATGGGCCCCCGACAGGATGTCACTCAAGGAGCAGGTGTCCTGGAAGAGACAATGGGTCCTCCGGCAGAGGTGGGAGGAGGGGCCCGCACATTCTGACCCACTAGACCCGGAGAGCCCAAGGTAAGCGGTCTTGCCGATAAGAGGTGCCCCACCTGCCACCAGGGGCTTCTCACCTGGTGGACTGTCCCCCAGGCCCCACAGATCGGCAGGAGGCGGGATTGCTTTCCAGAGTGTGGTGCAGACCAGGAGGCAGGAAGGGCCGGCGGAGGGCCCGGTGAAGGACCCTATCGAGGGTCCCTGGCCTTTACCCCTGTGAGCTCAAACCATCCCTCCCTCACATCCTCCCGAACCTGCCAGCCAGCTCTGTCGCTCAGCTGTCACCTCCTGGTTGGATCTTTCCCACCAGGGCCAGAGTGCACAGCGGCTGGGGGCCCACACAGGGGGCGAGCCCTGTAGCCACAGAGCCACTGAGACCCAGGGTCCCGGGCAACTCTAGGCCCAGCCCCCACCTTCCAGCCTCCCGCTGCACCTGGCAGTCACCCGGAGTGGGGCTGCAGTGGGCTCCCCACCCGGGGGGTCAGATGGCATAGGTATGGGGCCCCAGGGTCTTCTGACCTATTTGAGAGGAGCCATCGGCTCAGCCCCTCCACTTGGCTGGATCTCTGAGCTCTGCTGTTCTGCCTGTGCTCCGTTTGCGGCCCCTACCACCCATCTGGACCCTCTCTCTGCCCACACGATGCCGGCTGGGCGCGTGTGACGGGGTAGTTACTCAGACACCGTCCTCTGATGGCACGGTTTTGTGTAGTCTTTTTTTTTTAATTGTTTGGGAGAAGGCGAAAGAGAGAAAAAGGGGGCCCAGAGCAGTCTCCTTAGCTGTACATCATTAGCTGTGACATAGTTTCAGTCCACACAGGTGGATGTGAGGCTGTATGGGGTAGAGACTGAACCAGAGGCCTCCCCCATGGGAAGCAAGAACCTTCCCCTCCATCCGGGCCGTTACCAGTTGTGCAGCAGGTCAGCACCTGGGTTTGCACAGGCTAGAGTCAGAAATCGAACCCCAGACCTCACGCTTTTGAAGCAAGCGCTCAACCGCTGAGCTATCTCAGCACCCCCCTCCTGCCTCTTTTCTCAAGCTGGTCAACAGCCTTATGCCAGGCTCCGTGCCCCACACTGGGACACTAACGTCACAGGGCAGGGTCCTGTGTTCAGGGGCTCAGAGTCTGGGGAGGAGGCAGTGATGAGAGACAATGACCATGAGGGAGGTCACCGAGGGGTGTGCTATGGGCTCGGTAGTCTGGAGTGGCTTCCTGGAGGAGGTGACATTGGTCTGGTCCCTGCCCTGGAGGGTCTGGTCATAGACAGGATGGGGGAAGGGGACTGAGTGGGCACTTAACTGGGACTGGAAGGAATAGTGACACCCTTGGGTTCTCAGTGCCTACCGTTGGGTAGTAACATGGGCACTGGTCACAAATTATCTGTGGGTTCCTGGGAGGAAGGAAGGAGTGGGGAAGACCTAGCTGACTCAACTCCAGGGCTCATCTGGTGACTTCTTGGGGACATAGGGTCAATAGACGTAAGGAACCAAAGAGGGAGACCAGGGTGGGAGGCCTGGTGAGTGGTTAAGTCGCCCAGCAGCCACTGTGCGGACCAGATGCCCCTGTCCTGATTGTTTCCATCTTTTCAGGACTTCCTAACTTTTCTAAGGTGCACAGTAAAAAAATAAAATTAAAAATTAAAAAAAAAAGGTAAAAATCATTTGCCCCCCAAAATGCTTTGCTTGTTTGTTTGTTTGTTTGTTTGTTTTTTATGGCCAGAAAGAAAAGCCCTTTAGACTTTGGATCTCTAGGACTGTTTTTATTATTCTCTTCTGCTCACACTGTAAATCTGTACTGCTTAGTCAGTGACAAGCTGGGTGGGTGGGGCCCGGTCTGAACAGGCGGGTGAGGCCTGGAAGGAAGCGGTGGAGGAAGGCAGAGCAGGCCTGGGCTGACTCACCGCCCCTGGGCTCGCTGTGGCTTCCTGCCCCGCCCAGCTGGCCGCTGAGCACACCCCACGGGGGACCCTGCTTTCCCTGGCAGGCAGCCAGCTCATCCTGAGAGCTGCCAACGCAGCCTGGCCCGTCGGCCAGGGGCCGTCTGGCCAACACTATTGTTCCTGGAGTGGACCGGATGAGACAAGGGCCCTTAGGGGGGACCAGGGGACCAGACCAGACCATTTCCTGCGAGCCTTAAAGCCACAGAGAGATGTTCTCACTCCATGAGTCGGGACAAGTGACTGGGTGTTTGGAGGTGTCCTAGGCTGAATGACCAAGCATAGAACTTCCAT
Source organism: Craseonycteris thonglongyai (assembly GCA_004027555.1). Lineage (NCBI taxonomy): Eukaryota > Metazoa > Chordata > Mammalia > Chiroptera > Craseonycteridae > Craseonycteris > Craseonycteris thonglongyai. Next base: position 20,112 of record PVKE010005061.1, on the reverse strand, counting down.
AGAACGCTAGTTGTTTGAGGACCCTGAATTCCTGTCCAGGCCTGCCACACCCCCACGGGTTACTAGGGAAATCACTTGGCCTCTCAGAACCAGTTTAGAAGGTGATGATGCCCAGAAAGCTTCCCAAGATGATTGGGCCCCCAGACGTGGGGGTCTCCAAACTGCCCCAGGGAGGCCTGCAGCTGGGGGAGGGCTGGCGCCCCAGCTTGATTTGGGCCTGTTCGTCCCATCTGCACGTCTCTGAGGCTTTGAGGAACAGCCTTCACTCAGTGGGTGTGAGGAAGGGGACTGAGATGAAGCTGTCAGGGCAACTAAGACAAGTAGAAAGAAGAGGAATGCAGTATGGACAGTGGGTGAGACCCGCCGTGCTGAAATACCACCAGCAATGCAGAAAAACCTGCCGCGACATGTCACCACTCCCGGCCAGCCCCACCCAAACCCGCATCTGCCTGCCTCAGCCAGGGGCCCCAGCCCTGCAGACCTGACAGCCTGCGTCTTTTGGGCTCTGCTTTTTGCCTGTCACCCGGGGTCATCACTCGGGCAGCAACTGTCTTCAGAACCTGGCAGCATATGAAGTTCACTACTGCAGCAGCCACCCCTGCTCCTCACCTACCCCTGCCCCTGCCCTCACCTGCCCCTGCCCTCACCTGCCCTTGCCACTGCCCCTCACCTGCCCCTGCCTTCACCTGCCCCTCACCTGCCCCTGCCCTCACCTGCCACTGCCCT
>PVKE010005061.1:0-19286 GCA_004027555.1 Craseonycteris thonglongyai | reverse complement strand
TGCCCCTGCCCCTCACCTGCCCATGCCCCTCACCTGCCCATGCCACTGCCCCTCACCTGCTCCAGCATTCACCTGCCCCTGCCTCTCCTCTGCCCCTTACCTGCCTGTCACCTGCCCCTCGCCTGCCCCTCACCTGCCTCAACCCCTCACTTATCCCTCACTTGCCCCTGCCCCTCAGAGGCCTCCCAGCTATTCCATCCAGGTAGACAAAGATCCATTCTCGCAAAGCAAAGGCTCTCATCTCTCCCATTCAGAAGTCTTTCCTGAGCCTCCATCATCCAGCACAGTCTTTCTTCTTCCTTGTTAAACTTCCATGCTCCTTGTTCGGGTTAGTCTAAAACTCTATCCTGAGCCTAGCAGTTAGTTCTTCCCGGAGACCAGAGTGCACTGATTGATTGACTGGATCTGCTTTCAGAAATATTCTGTGTACCCACAAGCATGCTTGCACACTCTCACACACACATCTTCTTTTACACAAATCATAGCACTGTGCAGACCTCATTGGCCTCACTGGTCCCCCCGGGCAGGCGTGGAGCAGGTTTCCCAGCCTTGCTGTAACCGGCAGTAACAACCCTGTGCATTTGTCATTTTGCTCCTATGCATTATTCGTAGGACAAATTCCCAAAAGTGGAATTCCTGATCGAACAGTGTGTGCATTTAATGTTTTGATTGACACTGTCAAAATAGTCAAGTACTTGGTGGCACCATTATTTTCCCTAGAGATGGCAATGGACTTCAACCTGGGGGCTGCAATGGGTTTGAGGGGAGGGCCTGGGAGCCCCAGATTTGTAGGGAAAAAAGTGTGTATGTATAGATACATTTTTGTAGGTAAGCAAAGCTTTCATCAACTCCAAAGAAGGGTGTGTCCTACTCATCCCCAAAGATTGGTCCACCAGCTCTCCCAGAGGGAAGTCCCTGCCCCTCAGGAAGACCGGCTGTGGACATGCCCTGCCTGGGTCTTTCTCGGGGGACATCCCACCTTCTTTGCCATTCCAAATGGTCCTGGCAGTCATGCCAGCAGTGGTTAGCCAACACTCCCCATTCGCACAAGGACCAGATGCGAGGGCTCAGTGCGATGCCGCCTCTGTGAGGTGCACAGGGACATGGAGGTACAGATGGGTTATGTCACCTGTGGGGACGTGGACCCAGGAAGGACAGTGTTGCCTCTGCTCAGGCAGGGGTGAGAGTGGGAGCGAGGAGATGGGTTCTGGGGTCCTCACCCCGGCTACATCATCTGGGGAACTTCTAACAACGTGGCCTCTCTCACCAGTTCAGTCTGAGCCTCTGAGCAGGGCCCAGACCTGGGGGTGGGGGTCTCCCCAAGTCCTGAAGATTTCAGGACAGGCAGGACTCAGTGTACTGCCCTGAGGGAAAGCCTCGGGGCCTGTGCATTCCACAAGCTCCTTACCCCTGCACCCCATTTTCGGCTTGATTCTTTTCCTTTATTAAGCTTTTTTTTTTTTTCTTCCAAAATGATAAGGATTGATGGCATAGTGGTGAGTGCAGCTGCCTTTCAAAAGAAAATATTCCAAAAGTAACCAAAGGGCTTTTTAATGAGTATTATTTTCAAGCCATGGATGTTGACTTGCTGTATTTCAGTCTACTGTGACTACTGATTATACGTATCTGCAGTTCAAATTGTCCCATCTTTGGTCAGCAGGAGCCTTCTGAATCCTTTGACCTAACCCAGGAGCTTGTGAAAGTGTTTCCACTGCCTTGGTGATGAGCTGCCCAAGCCCCACTTTCCCCAGACCTGGAGTCAGCCGTTTCTGCCCAGGCTCTGATCCAGCTCTTTTTTTTTGTTTTTGTTTTGTTTTTGACAGAGAGAGAGAAAGAGATACAGAGACAGAGAGAGAACTGAACTGGGGAAACTCCCCAGTTCAGCACATGGTTCCGCACGGGCCAGGGCCAGGATTCGATCCTGGGTCCCCGATGCTGCAAAGTGAGCACCTAACCCACTGAGCCATCCTGGCTTTCCCAACTGATCCAGTTCTTAATAGACGGGTTCTACAACCAGCTTCCTAACCACGAGGGAGTTGTTTCCCCGTGCTCTAGGGGAGAACCAGTGACCAGACTTCTTGTTAAGCTCCATCTACCTTAAAAGATACTTTAAGTTTCCACTCAGCCTTGGGGAAATGTGCAGATGCGCAGTCTGCTCATTAGAAACAGACTCTGCCCCCACTGTACTTAGATCACACTTGGTTGCTGCTCCCAGCTACAGCACAATGTTCTGCCACTTCAAGGGCCAGCCCCCAAACATCCAAAAATGGCTCCTGCTCTTGGAAAATACAGAATGAGCGTTAAAAGGAGAGAGCAGTTGAGGCTGCCAAGAAAATCTGGAAAACTCAATATGAGTTTAAGAAAAGGGGGCAGGGGTGGATAAATACTAGAAGTCATCCTACCTTAAAGAACTCACCCAGATCGCTTGGCAGAGAAATGAGATAACACCCCACTGGGCTTCAATTTACTGGGGCTTGGTACTTGGCCCTGGTCCACTCTGCTCAGAAGGTGGGGAGCAAGGAAATAAAAGTAAATAGCATTCCTCTGCGTCATGTTGGTTGTGCAACCCTGAAGCTATTTCAGAAGCTTCCCAGGCAATCTGAGTGCATTCCCAAATGCTCAGAGGCTCCTGCCCTCAGGTGTGCAATCTGATCCCAGCCCTGCCCATGTCCTGTGCCACTCAGCCTCAGTCCCCTCCAGCTCGCTCCACCTATGGTGAGAATCGAGTGTGGATGCGTAAGTAATGTACATATGGCAGTGTCTGGCCAGGACAGCCTCCAATGGCAGGCGGGGACAGCTGACAAGGATCAAGTGGCCACCCTCTGGTCTTAGAAAGCCCAAGAGGGTTAGAATTGCTGTTCAGACTAAATGAGACTGGTTGAGTGAGTGCATTTTATGAACTGTAAAGCACCTGTGAATGTGAGGTGGTGGTAACTCCATGTATTCAACAGAATGTTCTTTGACACCCTCCCCACCTGCTTTGTTCCAGGCCCTGTGCTGGGCACCAGGAGTACAGCAGTGAGGGGCATAGACTGTTCTCTGCCCTCAGTCTACTGTGAGCCTGAAATTGTACAAGTTCCAGTGCAGCCACTCAATCCTGACTGCCATCCCACTAATAGCCAGCATTGTGTGGGTGTTGGCCACGTGACAGCATCTGTGTGTACTTCCCATGGCATGTGGAGAATACTTGGCAGGTGCCCTAAAGCAGAGCCCTGGCACCTCCCTTCAGCATCAACAGCCCCTGTCACTGGGATCGACATGCAAGGGCCCAGTTCAGAGGGGACAGCAGCCCCCAGACCTCTACACCCCCTCCACAGGACAAGGCAGCCCCAAACCCAGCCCGAGACTTCCAAAACCCACCTGGAGATTAATGTTAAGGTTGCTCTAAGCCTCAAGAGATACCAGACTTCTGGAGGCATTGCCCAGCCTGTACGAGCCTATGCCTTGTGATCAACTTCCTGTTCTATTCTGGCTTCTCACCTCCTGTTCCCTTTCTCTCCTTAAGAGCCCATGAATTCTCCATAAATTCAAAAATACTTTTCCGGGAAGCCGGGATGGTTCAGTGGGTTAAGCGCTCACTTTGCAGCCCCGGGGACCGAGGATCGAGTCCCAGCCCCGGCCCGTGTGGACCCATATGCTGAACTGGGGAGCTCCCCCAGTTCAGTTCTCACCGGGGTGAAGAACCCGACCCAGTTCCTGCCTGTGCAGCCCCGCTTACCTGTGGAATGAAACTATGTGGAAAAACCAATGATGTGCAACTATGGAGACTGTTCTGGGCCCTCCCCCTTCTCTCTGTCTCTGTCTCTTTATCTCTCTCTCTGTCAAAAACAATAAAAATAAATCTTAAAAAAAAAACAAAAAATCTTTTCCTCTCCAGGACACTAGCAGTGGAAGCCTCATAACGAATGGATGGCATAACTCTGTCTGTAGATTATTTATTAATAAGATGAGAGCGTATACCAGAAAGCCAGGGATACGTTATAAAAAGCAGGACCTGGAAGTGTGTAGGTTCCAACTGAGCTGGACATAAGTAAGTGGGGCCCTTAAGTCCAGAGAGCCTCTAGTAGTGTCACTCAGAGTCATGTGCTTGCAGCCAGACTCCACTAAACATAGGGAGGGGCCACGTGAACAGGAACCGCAAACTATAGAATCTGGCTACCCGGGACGGCACAGAGGGTTAAGCGCTCGCTTTGCAGCCCTGGGGTCCGAGGATTGAGTCCTAGCCCCGGCCCGTGCGGACCCACATGCTGAACTGTGGTGTGCTTCCCACGTGGAAGGCCCCCACTTTGGTTCTTGCCAGGACAAGCTTCCCATGCAGGAGACCTCCTGCCAGTTCCTGCCCTGTGTGACCCCCCACTCACCTGTGTGGAATGAAACCATGTCAAAAACTGATGACATACAACTATGGAGACTGCTCTGGGCCCTCCCCTTTCTCTGTCTCTCTCTGTCTTTCTCTGTCAAAAACAATAAAATAAATCTTAAAAAAAAAAAAAGGATCTGGCTACCAAGATGGAGCTGATGGAAGCATCAGATGGTGAACATAAAGCGAATACTGAACAAAATTCATAAAAAGATACCCACACCTCAACCCATTGTATCACCATCACACAAACAGAAAAGACTCTAAAAGCAGCCAGACACCCAAGGCAGAGTTTAGCAAAGGGCAGCAGTTTACCTGACAGCCAATCCTTTAGTAGCAACAGGGGAATGATGTTGAAAGATGCAGAACACAGCAGGAAAACTTCTTATAAGTACTGATAGCAAATGATTTGGTGCAGGGGGATGACATTTTCTGACAAATCAAACTGACTACTACCATGAACTGACCTTCCTAAAGAAGTTACTAGTGGTAGTACTTCAGGAAGAAAGAAACTAATATCAAAGGAATATCTGAGACACAAGACTAGCCTCATGACTCAAGGTAGGGAAGGATTTCTTAAACCTGACCTAAAAAGCACAGCTTATAAAGAAAATAATTAACATATTTAATTATATTAAAATTAAGAACTCGGTTCATCAAAAGACACCATAAAATGTGTGCAATGTGCTAGCAGAATATATTTGTGATATTTAGAATCAGTGAGATCCACACTATTAGAAAGAATTCCTATGAATAAGAAAATGACAAACGTATAAGGAATTTGAAACCAAGAAGAAAGTTCACAGAAAACAAAATATATGAAAACAAGCTCAATCTCATTAATACTAATCACAAAATTAAAATCTATTAAGGTACATAGAAAATCCCAAGAGATTTACCAAACAACCACCAAAAATACCTTTTTGAACTAATAAATGAGTTCAACAAGTAGCAGGATACAACTGTCTACACACAAAATCAATCCTGTTTCTATGCACTAGCAATAAACAATTGGAAGATTTTTTTTAAATCATTAAAAATCAATACTATTTACAATATCTCTCCCCAAGTCAAATACTTAGACAATACAAATTTCTTAAATAGGAGATAATGTGTACAGCATCTGTGGTGCCAAAAACTACAAAACATAAAAAAGGTCAAAGGACATCTCAACAATCAGAGAAGTATACCATATCCATGGATTGGAAAGCTCACATTAGAAAAGATTTCAATTCTCTCCAAATTGGTCTCCAGACTTAACACAATAGAAATCCCAGCAGGCAGATATTGACAAGCTGATTTTAAAATGTATCTGGAAAGGCACGAGAACTAGGGCAGGGGTGAGCTGTTTCCTGAGATGAGCAAAAGTGTGAGTCACCTGCACTGGTAATTCTTTGTAGAATGTTTAAAAATCTGGCAGCATTATTTCACCAAACCACAAACCCAGGAACCATCCTTGGCTTGCTGCCCTCATTGTCCCAAATCTCCAATGATCTCATAATCCAACAAGTTCTTCTTTTCCAAACTTGTCTTTTTATGTTATAAAAGATAAACTGCTGCGCACCCACTGTACTGTGCAAGAGATGGACCATGATCATTGTCTCTGGAGGCCTCCAGGTACCCATCCCAAGCCCCGTATCCCTTTCTTCCTCAGAACGTGCTGAGGAAGATGGATTCTGAAGGAATTTGGGAGTGGCCATGAGTTCAGATTTTGTACCCGTTGGATTTGAAGAGCTTGAGTGGCAGGGCCAGGACTGGGGTGAGGCAAGTGAGGTGCCTAGGCTGCAAAACATCATGCAGAACTTGCTGTCAGGGTCATGCAAGTTCAGCTTGGCCCCTGCAAAGAGCAGAGAGATCCAGTGGGCAAATGGGTGGGTATGTGGGGCTGAAGGCCACAGAGAGAAACGGGCAGGAGGTGGGTTCCTGGGCTCCAGCCGCTATGGTGCTTCAAAGCACAGATTTAATAGAGGTGAAGAGAGGAAGAAGCCAGGAGGCTCACAGGACGTCCTGAGGGGCCCTGGGGAGGAGAGTTGCTCAGAAAGTCAGAGACAAAGCGACCACAAAACCACTTGGAGCTCATGTTGAACCTCTCCGTCCGGGGCTCTAACCTCACATGTGTCTAGTGGACATTTACCGGTAGTTCCTCCCCTGGGCTCACCAACAGAGGTGCGAGCCCAGCCCCAAAGCAAACAAAGGCAGAGCCCGGAGAAGACAAGAAGAAGGTTTGCTTTCTCCACTAAGGGTAGTGAATGGCTGGACAGAGTTAAACTGTAACCATATTGCCCAACTGATAATGGACCCCAGGGTGTCAGATACAATAACCCAGGGGCTCTACACCAAGTGCCCCAGGTCCAGGCAGGCACTGCCAGTGGGTGAGGGAACCAAGGAGGAGGAGATTACTGTTCCTACAATGCAAGTGAACAGCAGGGAACGTGCCACACAATGGTGGGGGGTGGAAGGGGAGGGCACTGTGGTCCACTGAGGACCCTAGGTCTTTTTTAAAAAGGACTTTTTCTATGTCACATCTCACTTCAGCCTACTCTGACCTAGGACATGAGTTCACTGGGGCCAGAACTATGGATAGGCTCCCCAGACATATAGTTTTAAATGGGACAGAAAACAACGATACTGTCCTATTTCAAACAGTATGTCTGGTCAGCCTACTGACACCTTGGATTTAGCCCAGTGAGACTAGGCTGCCCACATGTGCCCTTTGAAACGGGACAGTACTGTTGCCTTCTGTCCCATTTAATGTGGTACATCTGGTCAGCCTAACAAGCATGGAGTTCTCAGGAAATGTCTGAAATCTGAATTTCTCATGTGAACTATCCTGTTTTGGATGTTGGCAACCCATTCAGAAAAGTTTAAAATACTGTACATGCCAGCACAGCTTGGGCCAGAAGAGACAGCCACCGGCCAAGGTTAGCCAAGTCCTTCCACTAGCAACCTGTGTGCTGACCCCTTGAATTTTCTAACAAAAGTTACTGTGCCTCAGGGCCAGCCCTCCCCCACCCCCCACACACACACATCAAAGAGCTTTCCACCAGAAGAGAAGAGAGACCTCTCACAGGCAGCAAGCCCCCCTCCACACACACAAACACACACACACACACACACAAGCAAATGAAGCCCCTTCTATGGTTGTGTCTTACAGGTGTTTGGGTGCTGGGTCTGGATCCTGGTGGCCGCCACCCAAGTGGCAAACCCGTTGCTGCAAGGATGGGTGATATATGTCTCGCTGACCTCATTCCTCATCTCGCTGATGTTCCTGCTATCTTACTTGTTTGGATTTTACAAGAGATTTGAGTCCTGGAGAGTCCTGGTAAGAACCATTGAGGGATACCTCCATGCTGGGGCTCCTCCCAAACTGGTGTCCTGGGTGTTGTGGGGGAAACGAGCCGTCTGGGTGGGGAGGGAGAACCAGAGACATTTCCTGGGCTAGGCCACCATGGAACCAAGATTTTAATGTCCATGTTTTTTCCATAAAACCAAAGGAAAGTGTTGCTCTACCGGAGTTAATCTCTCATTGTATAAACTTATACTCCAATGGCTTCCTTATTAGGAATATATATGTTCTGTATACAGTTGACCCTTGAACAACGCAGGGGTTAGGGGAACCAACCCCGCGCACAGTTGAAAATCTTTGTATAACTTTTAACTACCCCAACACTTAACTACTAATAGCCAACTGTTGAGCAGAAGCCTTACCAATAATGTAAATAGTTGGTTAATACATATTTCATGTGTTACATGTTTTATATCTTGTATTCTTACAATAAAGCAAGTAGAGAAAAGAAAATGTTATTAATAAAATCATAAGGAATATGGTACTACTGTACTATGTTTATTGAAAAAAATAATGTATAAGTGGCTCTATGCAGTTCAAACCATGTTGTTGGAAGGTCAGCTGTATTCCTATATCAAGCATATCCTGACACGTTTCCACCAAATTTTATTTCTGGTAAAATCATGGGAGCAACATTGAAGGAAATGCTAGCAGGGAAAGAAATTGCCCGAATCTCAAAGGCCTGTCACAGTCACTGAGTCCATTCTTCCGTATTCCTCACAGATTTTATGCAAAGTGTTCACATATATTTTAATCAGAGTGAACCAATAATTTGGGATGTTGGTTCTTTCATTTAATATTACATCATTAACTATTTTTCATGTTGTCACATCATCTTGATAACCATTTAAGATTTTTCTTTATTGAACAACTTGAAACACAAACAAGAGTAACATTGATTATATTACAGACCCTCATGTAACCATAAACCGGATTCCAGCTTTATCAAGATTTTACCATACTTGCTTTCTAGCCTTTGATTTTTTTCCCTGAATTTTTTCCTGAAGAATTTTAAAGCAATCCCCAAGCCTCATGTCATTCCATTCTACATACTTCAATATGCCTCTAAAAATATGTAAACTTCCTTACAGTTTCACACGTATACAGAGTTAACAGTCCCTCCGTGTCATCGAAAACCCAGATCCCACTCATCTCAAAAACATCTTTTCTGCGGTTGGCCTGTGTGGGTCAGGATTCCCACCAGGGCACGCGTCACACTTGGCTATTGGGGTTCTTGGGTACCTTTAGTCTAGAATGGCTCTCCCTGCCAGTAGAAACTGGGTCAGCTGTCCTGTGGGGGGGTCCTTCTTATTTTGGATTTGTCTGTTTGCTTCTTTCTCACATGACTTGACTCATTCCTCTAGTCTAAGGTGACCAGATGTCCCTCTTTTGGCGGGACAGTCCCAATTTTTAACAATTTGTCCCGCATCTGCGGTGTTTTAAAAAAGTCCCGATTTTTGGAAAGAATGCATGACAAGCTAGGTAACGGTGGGAGATGGACCAAATTTTTAATCAAGAACCCCCTCCCCACTGGTCAATGGTGTCCCGCTTTACCAATGTTAAAATCTGGTCACCTTACGTCTAATCCCTAAACCTTCTGTGAACTGGCAGTTAGCGCTAATGGTTATTGAAAATGGGTTGACCATTCCTGGCAGGAATGCTTCATAAGAGGTTTCAAGTAACATCACACACGGTGACTGGCAGTCCCTCTGAGGGAGTGTGACAGCCCATCAACTTTCTCTCTAATGCTTTCTTTCATCTACCGATGAATTTTTCTGAACTGAATATTTCATTCGGGGTTGTGAAGTGCCTGTGATTCGCCTCTGGTGACATTCCTTCCAGAATTGGTAACCATTTCTAGTGGCTGCATGACATTCTCATTGAGCTGAAGGACACTACTAAGAGTTTAGCACAGAGGCCCCAGAATTGAAATCCGAAATCAGGTTAGCGGACTCTACCAACTCTACTGCCTGCAAGCGGAACCTCAGTTTCCTCCTCTGTAAGGAGATAACAATAGAGCAGTCCCATGAGATTTGCAGTGAAAATGAAACAAAACAACAGTGTATATGGTTGGGACAGTGTCCAGCACATAGTAGGTCTTCATAACACTAATGGTTAAGAGCTTAGGCTTGAGTTAATATGGCCTGGGTTCAAATCCTATCTTAGCCATTTGTTCAGTGACCTTGTTTCCATTTCCTCAAAATGGCACCAATGATAAGTAGGACCTACCTCATGGATGACAGGGTTGAATGGGATAAATGAGAAAACTGCTTAACATAGAGCTTGGCTCAGTCAATGCTGGCTAATATTGGTATCATTATTGCTGCTTGTTCATCCGCTATTGTTCACTGTCACATATAGACATTTCATGAGAAATACTGCACAAACAGAAAGAAAGAAAGAAAAGCAGGAGCTGGGGACTAGGCCTGTTTTTCTCATGCTTCCCAGCTCTGCAGTCAGAGGAAAGCACCGGCCCAGGTAGGTGGCCGTGTGACGTGCCTGTGCTCTGCCCTTGCAGGACAGCCTGTACCATGGGACCACCGGCATCCTGTACATGAGTGCAGCCGTCCTGCAGGCGCACGCCACCATCGTTTCTGAGACCTGGGACCTGAGCAACTATTTCATAAACACCTCGGCCTCGGTGGGTGCTGCACCAGAGCCCCGAGCCCTGGGAACGACGGGTGCTGGGAGGCCCTGAGCCCGGGGCTGATGGAGCCTGGAGGATGGTGAAGGGAGGGAGGGGTGTGTGTGTGTGTGTGTGTGTGTCTAAGCTCACAATGCCCCAGGCCCAGGTTCAGGTGTCCCCTCTCATCTGTTTTTCCCACTCCAAGCATCTGATCTCCACTTCACTGCCCTTCGATTGGTTTTTTCCAGGACACAAATTGGAAGTCCCCTCTCTCCTATGAAGCCCCTGTGACGGTGGGGTGGAGCCCAGATCCCTGAGCACAGCAGGTGCCCCCTTATTTCAGGGACAGAGTCCACAGGGGGAACACGTTGGCTGATGGGGCCCAAGGCAAGGTGGCTCAGCCGCATGGTGGGACGAGCAGGACCCCCGGGCCCTAGGCCCATGAGAGCAGACTGCAGCCCCCCACTGCCTCGCCTCCTACTCTCCGCACCGTGGCCTCTCAGCTCGCTTGGTGCAGTGGTGCCCTAGGGGTGCAGCATGGGGTGCAGTCCCAGTGCAAGAATGGCTGCCAGGCAAGCACCATGACACACCCTAGTGGGTCCGTCCACCTCCTTTCCCTTCTCATCAAGAGGTTTAGCTTCTTCTCATTCGCCACTTCTGAAGCAGTCCCGGGCCTCAGCACCGACCCGGTGCCACCTCTGCTCAGCCTTGGTCAGCTGCCCCAGCCCCAGCGGCCTCCTGGCTGCCCCCTGAATACACAAGGCACGCTCTGGCCTCAGGGCCTTGACAAGGACACCCTCTCTTCTCCTGCTCTTTCTCAGGTCACCTTCTCACCCCCAGCACTCGCTGTCCTGCTTTATTTTCTCCTGGCCATTTGTCCCCATCTCACTACCACGCTACTGGATTCTCCTGCTTGCTTTCTGCTTCTGCCACTAAAATGTAAGCACCAGGAGGACAGGAGCTTTTCAGTGTTCACTGCCATAATCATTGTCATTGTTGAAGTATAGCTGATACACTTAAAATGTGTTTGATGGATGGATGGATGGATGGATGGATGGATGGATGAATGGATGGATGGATGGATGGGTGGGTGGGTGGGTGAGTGAATGAATGAATGACTGAAGAACAGAGTGTAAGTGGACAGTAGGACAAAGTGAGGCTGGAGCAGTTGGCTGGGCCTGGAAGGTGTGTTAAGGGCAAGGGCCTCTAGGCTGGGATTTGGAGGTTGTCATATAGTTTTAGCCACATGCTGGTTAAATAAGGCACGTTGTCCTCTCGGGAAGGTTAGACGGGGCAGAGTGGGCAGAAGTGGACAAGTTGAGGCCATGAGAAGTCCTGGAGAGGATGACAGCAGTGGCCAGGGAGAAATGGGAGGACCCGCCAGTCAGCCTTCGCCTTTGGCTATGGTGAAATGGGGAAGGAGTTGGGGTCACTGGATGGGATGAGGGTCCTGGAGGAGCTCAGACTGGACCCTTGAATGCTGGAGGGGCCTCTGAGACCCCCCAAGGAGCAGGCCAGCAGGCGCTTGGAGCAGAGTCTGGGCCAGCGAGTAACACTGTGGGAGTCATCAGATCACAGGCAGTGGGTGACAGAAGGTGACAGGGGCAGATGCCTAGGACAAGTGGACATCGTGAGAGAGAGGGCCCAGGGCAGGGAGGGAGGCAAAGCACATGTGCACAGATGACACATGAGCAGGACACTGGGGTTGTGGCCTCGTGACACCCCAGGTAGAGAGCTTCATGGAGGATGGGGCAGTTGCTCAGTAGCATGGGGCAGACAGGGGACACAGCAGGGTCAGAGCCCTGGCTGAGGGCCCCGTGGAGGGGCGGGCAGCAGCCGTCACTGGCCCTGTCTAACGAGACCTTTCTCATCACCTTCCAGTTCTTTGCCTTCATCACTACCTTGTTCTATGTCCTCCACGCCTTCAGCATCTACTACCACTAGGACCCGGGCCCCAGCCTGTGCCAAATGCTTGTAAGGCCTGGTCACTGGCTCCCAAAGGTCCTTGCAGCATTCTCCCTCTGGATGAGAACAGGTCCACAACACGTCCGTGGGACCGACAGACCACCTCAGACTGAGTGACGGAACACCACTCCGCACAGTGACTGGACATGTTCAATCATCGGGACAAATATGGTAAAGCTGTTATCATCATTTGTCTGGGAGAGTAAACCGGCCCTTGAGGCTCTCTGCGCACGAACCTCACTCTTCCAAAAAACTAGTCTCCAAAGGCCTCACCGTCATAATCGTGGTCCACCCTGTCACACTTGGCTGGGGACGTTGCCTCAGCAAGGACAGTCCCCAGAGCAGGAGCATAGAACACTCACTCAGTCTTACTTTCTTAAAATCAAAATGGTGCTATCACCACTGCCACCTCTTTGCCTAGACACACAGACCATCTCCTGTCCCGTGGTTCTGCTCTGTTCAGCAGGAGACCAGCAGCCACACTGCCACCCCCACCCCACACCCCCTTGCTTTTCCTCCCCAGCTTTGGGACCCCAGGAAAATCTGTGTAAAATCAGTTTGTGGGAAATTCGGTGATCGACTTTACAAACTTGTTATACAGTAAGACCTGGGAGGTGGGGGGAGCTCTCAGAAAATGTGTAGCCAGGACCCCACCTCAGAAGGACTAGAAGCCCACTTGTCCCTCAGAAAAGGTCTTCAAGGAAGGAAGCAAGATGTCACACACAAGGGTTCACCTGTTACAACACAGGACATATCAGGAGGCCGAGAAAGGACCCCCATCCCAGGGACGTGCTGTCACGTGGGTGCCCCCTCCCCTGTGTCCCCCGAGTGGTACCAGTTGGGGGGGCCTTCGGCGAGGGACTCCCACGGGCTGTACCCGCACCTTTTGGCCCATTCTCGGCGCAAATGCGGGTATCACACACACAGGAACCTAAAACCGGGTGTTTGGTTTCAAAGTGAATGTTTTTGAGAGAATGCTGTACATCTGGGCCTTCACCTGGGCCAGGGGCCAGCCCTGTGGCCCCGCGCTGGGTCCCCTGGCCTCATGGGTAGGGCACAGCCCGTAACTGCACACGCCTGCTACCACTTCGAAGTGAAATAAGTTATGAGGTGAGGGGCTTGTCTTAGCCGATGGGAAGGCTCCCAGTTTCTATCAGCTTCTTGCGGCTCCTGGGGTGTAGGGAGGGGAGCAGGTACGGGGAGCCACGAAAGACAAAATGCTTTACTATCATTGACTTCTCTCTTGAAAAGCCATTTCTCTCTCTTTTTTGCCTGGCAGCTGTCTGGAATGAACACTGTTCAATATTTGCTGAGTAGCCACATCCAAATAAAAGGCGTTTTTACAGTCAGTCATACCGAGTCGCTCACTTTCACGATGTCAGCAGCTGGAACCGGTCGCCGCTTTATAGCACCTGTGGTGGCTTGTAGGCTGAGCCCACCAGTCAGCCACATCAGGGTGGATTGCTTGTCTCCAGGGCTCGGGCTAGCAGCATCATTTCTACCTCAGGACAGCCCGAATATAAGTTCTAGAACCAAACTCACGCAGCCAGGGCAAAGCTGGGGTTGCACTGGCCAGGCCTGGGGCAGGGTGGGAGGAAGCACTCCAGCGGCTGGGGAGCAGGCCCTTGGTCGACGTTTTGACTCATGTCCCTGCTCTTCCTCCTGGGGTGCTGTCCTCTCCCACCAGCCTGCAGGCCCCCCATTTACTGCGCAGACACTGTGGACCCAGCCCTGAGCCCCAGGCCCCCATTCACCTGCAGCTGACTCGTTCCCAGTTCACCAGCTTTCAGCCTTGGGTACAGGGGGATCCATTCACTGTCTAGGGCCCTCCCAGGCTCCCATCATCTGTGGGGAAGACCCCAAGGCGCCCCAGCAGAAGAGCACCCCATGGGGCACAAGATTGCCTGCCTTTTCTTCCTTAGCACATCTGCTCCCTACTTTCCCATGGGACTGCTAGGATTCTGCACCCAAGTCCTTGGCTCCAGGTCACTGTCGGGTGACCTCAGACAAAGACATCCCACAACGCTGTCCTGAGCACTAAGCATGGGGTCAGAGGGTGCCACCAGTCACACCCCTGTGCCCGGCAAAGCAAGCCAGTGGCAGATTGGATTTGCGACTTGGTCCCCAACAGCCAGCGATTCTGGTTTGGCCAATAACTGGGCTACGATCTTTAAAAGAGAGGAAAAAGGAAGAGAACATTAACATTTGAAAAACAGACAACATACCTCTAGGGTAGGCTGGAGCAGGACTGCAATGGCCCCGAATGACATGGTGTTGGTCCCGCCCCCCGGTCCCTGAATCTGTCACTGGCCTTCATGTGAGGAATTTGAAGTGGAGCCAGTCAGGGAAAGCTGGATACTGACCGCGGAGAACACGCGCAGTTTCTTATCAATGTGCTTGGCTGTGACGAAGCAGTGCCCATTTGCTGATTTCCTCCAGAAATCTGCAGAGCTAGACTCTCTCTCAGTTGGAGCTGGTCCTTGAAGGGCCAAACCCCTTGCTTCTGCACACCTGTGCCTCTGTCATTGTCCCCAAGGCTTCATGTGTCCAAACCTGGTCAGTACGCAGCAGTTAGTCCCTCACCTGTCAGGTGTGCACGGCTCAGGGAGGGTGCCAAGTTCCCATGGTGATGCGGGACAGCCCTGTGCAGAGCCCTAGCTCCCAGGACTCTCACCACCTAATGGACACCCCTCCCCCCACAGCCTCACTGTGTTGGGCTTTATCTCTTCATCGAATCTGGACCAGGATTGTCAGCCTGTCTCTGCTCCATGTGTATATGTTTTCAAAGAAGTGGTGTTGGACTTGGTGACAGAGCCCCTGGGGTGACTCAAAGCCCCACCTGGACACCTTGTTATTGCAACGTGCCCACCCGGGGTGTCCAGGAAGCAGGCTGCGTTCTGGCCACCTTACAGCATTCCACTGGCCTGGGTCCATTGACCTCCCAGCCCTGCCCCAGCGCCAGGGGCTGCATATCCCAGGGGAGCTGAGCAGCAGAGGCAGCCCCACGGAGCTCCACCTGCTCCCCAGTCCTCCCCACAGGCCCGGCGTCTGCATCAGCCACATCCTCACCTCATCAAGGAACCCCTCCGAGTTCCAGACGCTGCACGTTCAGGTCACAGGCCAAGACCTTAACTGTCACCCCCAGTGTTCCTCCACGTTGCCTTCCTCGTTTTGACCTTTTTCCATAAGGAGATGTTTTCAAAGCATAGGGAACGAACAACATGGCCCCGTTTATGAAAACATGGAGAATGCCATCCCAGGAAGGTCAGCCAACCCTGCATCATGCCCTCTTCCTGCTTTCGCCTTAGCTCCAGGTTGATAAATTAAGGTGTGTGGCAGTCAGGGCCCCTGAGACCCCTTTCTGGGCGCTCCTCGGCACCTGTGGTCCTGTTGTCCAGGGCTCAGCTCTGGCCGCCAATGGAGGCAGAGACCTGCTGGGGGAGGGGCGGAGAGGGCAAGGGGTCTGGGAAAGCTTTTGCTTTCCTGATGAAGGCTCAGACGTGACTGCCTGAGATTGGGTTCTGGGGAGAAACCGAATCCCGGGCTGTGTGTGTGCAGGTTTCCTGGGGCGAGCTCCAGGGACATGAACCTGAGACAGGTGAGGGAAGGTGGGACGACCAGTGGGAAGAGCTGGCCTGCAAGGAGGTTGCAGCTCAGGTGGCCCCTCAGGGCCCTGCTGGTCCACATGTGCTCCAGTCCACCCCAGAGCCCGGGCCCAGCACACAGTAGGGCTCATAGGAAGGCATTTGGTGCCCCCCAAGAACCCCACGGCCTACATGTCAGGGAGCTCTTCCGAGGGGACTGCTGCTAACACTGTGCCTCCAAATGCCACCCAAACTGGGGAGCCACGTGGACATGGGGCCAGGAGGGGCTCTGTAGCCTTCGACTATGACAGCGCAGGGGCTCTCTCCACTGCCCCTGTGGAGGGGGCTAGCAGCAGGCTGGCAGCTCTTTAGAATGCCCCCTCCCTCGTGCCCTTCTTTCCCTACATGGAGACCCGCTCTCACATCCAGGAAGAAGGATGCAGCTGATGGATGACTGTCTTGAGGTCAACTCCCCCGCGCTACCTGCCTGGCCCTAATGTGGGAACCGAAGGAGGTTGTGCACTCAGGCAAGGCACATCTCTGCTGCAAGACTGCCAAGGCTTATCCGCAGCTTGGGGTAATGGGTGTCCCTACACTGTCATATCCAGGTGCACGTCCATCATGATGGGGACAGGCAGGCGGGTGATGGCAGGTGCAGTCAGGTTATGGTGTCGTTGTGCCAGTTAGTAGCGTCAGGTGCGTTTCTGTCCAGGTGCACTGATGCTTAGATTCAGATACATCAAGGAGCTGATAGGTCAAGTGCAGCTATGTTGAAACGCATTCATGCAACCTCTCGAGGTGCAGTGAGGAGGGGTGAAGTCGTGACACACCTGTAACAGCCATGGGGAGCTTGTGACCGACTTGCACAATTAAACCTGGTGGGAACCCAGATTCCCGCAGTTGCCTCACGCTGTTAAGATGATGGAACCATTTCTGTGCTCAGTTATCGTCCCTGTGAAAGGAAAATTATTTCAGGGGCCTCCTTGAGGCAGGGCTGTGGTCCACAGCTCAGTGCAGTTATCCGAGTGCTCCACTGGGTGACGCATGGGCCCCGCTCCAGTGCCAGAAGGGCGTCCCTCCATGCAGTGGTGTCAGGAAGTCCGTGGCCAGGATTCGCCAGGTAGGGCTCTGACCCAGGCAAGGTCTTGGAGATCTTGTCAAGGAAGGCTGCCCCTGCCACAGGGACTGACACAGACATGCTCCCTGCCTCACACATGGAGAAACTGGGGCCCACCAACAGAATGTGACTGCACAGTCTTCATGTTGGGTCAAGGCTGAAGCAAAGGGGAAAGGAATCGCACAAAGACCCCCTCTGTCCATTCCCCTGTCACTGTGGTGGGGTGATAGCTGGGCCCAAGCCATGGAGATAGCTCTTTGCCTGGAAGGGGCAGTAGGGACTTGTGTCTGATGCCCTCCCTGGCAGTCGCCACCCCCTCCACCCCTTTGTGCTCAGCTCTGTTCAGTGACTGCCCATAGCCTGCTGGGCCCCTGGGTGGGCAAGCCCTTGCTGGAGCAAGAGGCCTACTGGGTAGGAGCTGAGCTATGGTGGCTCCCAGGGCAGCTGAGGGGGTTGGGGAGAGGCTCTCTGATCACAGGGTTATGGCACCTTAAAAGCCAGCCTGTCCCTTTAATCTGCTTCTGCCTATCCGGTATATGCCCAGATTTCCACAAGCTTCCAGTGGCACCCATGACCTGCCCAGGTCCCCGGCCCCGCCCCCCGTCTGGCCCCACCTTCCAGCCCCTGAGCCTAATCTGCTTATGCATTTGAAGGATGAGGAAGGAAGACAGAGGCTTACGTTTTTCCTATCAAGCCCAGCCCTTCCAACAGACTGATGTTCATCCAAGACTTGTGTAAAGCAACTGAAAAGCAGCTGCATTGAAATTTTCTTCTGTCCCTTTAATTCAGTTTGGGGCTGGTTCTTATCCTGGAGAAAAATGTAGTAGGTTATCAGGCCTTCTTTGGTGATAAATAGCGGATCCGACTAGAGACTAGAGTCCTTTCCCACCCCACCGCTAAAAAGCAGCAGGGGAGGTTTCTGACCCCTGGGGTGAATGGGCACGAGGGAGGATTGGCAGTGGAGACCTTAGGAGGTGGGTCCCTGGTGTGCTCTGGCGCCAGCAGAGGGGGAGCCGCCTCTTTCTCAGACAGGTGTGTTTCGTGACTTCCATGGAGTCCCCACCGCAGCCCCCCGCCCTGCAGGGGCTTGGCTGCGCACCTCTGAATGGGGCGGATGGGGCTCGTCTGCCTGGGCAGCCAGCGTCCCCTGCAGCCCGCAGGGGGGGTCCTCTTCCCACAGGATCTAGAAGCCCCTCGGGCCCCGTCCCCCGCTGTCCGGCTCGCCTGCTCCCTGACACCTTTCTGACTCGCTTGGGCTCCAACCTGAGAGCATGCCAGCCTCCGGATTGTTCAAGCTGGAACCCGAGAGCAGTCCGTGTCTCTCAAAATGCAGCGTCACAGGTCGAACTCTTCAAGCAGGCTGCTTAAACTCTGGACTTAGAGCAAATTGTACCCTCTCCCCCACCTGGGTATCCCCACTGCTCCCCAAAACCTCTCTCTCGTGCCTCAGCCTTTTATCCCGATGTGAGGGAGGTGGAGTCTTGTGCCCTGTTCTCAAAGCTCTCGGAGGAACGAGGTTTACTTGAGTGGAAAGGATATGATGACGGGAGGAAGACGGAGCACAGAGAGCCTGAGGGTTCCCAGCAGAGACTCCTGCACCCGCCACAGCCTCCCTAAGTGTGTCCTAAAGCCCAGCTCTCTGGGTGTCCGGAACCAGCCGAGGCGGAGCAGCCACACCCCTGACGTCACGAGCCCCGCCCACTTACGTAAGGATGGTTCTGCGCTGATCAGACGCCGCCCTCCTCTCCTTCCCCCCGCCCCTGTCCTACAACATTGTTCTCCGCACACAACTGCCCACGTGTCCCAACACCCTCCACATCCTCAGATGGTCTGGTGGAGAACCAGGCATCTGGACTTCAGGCCAGCTGGTCACCCCGCAGGCCTTTGCTTCCAGCCCTCCTGTTCTTCCACCTGGCTGCCCCTGTCCCTGTCCCTGCAGCCCAGGAAGGCTTAGAATGAGCACAGAATTACTTGAGAATTAATCAAACTCATAATAGTAGTTTTAATGTAAATGCGTATGTTCTAGGTGTCTTGTCAAACTTAAAAGAATTTGACCTAGTATGATAAAAGCTCACTTTTCACTTTTCACTTTTCTTTTTTTTTTTTTTTTTTTTTTAATTTATTGTTAAATTTGATGAGGTTACATTGGTTGGTAACAATTAGACAGTTTACAGATGTACAAGTCCACCTCACATCATTCATGCATCGTATTATGTGCCCATCACTCAGTATCAGTTCCCCTTCCATCACCTTATATCTAGTGCCCACTCCCACCTCCCCCCACAACT
>PVKE010005060.1:0-61100 GCA_004027555.1 Craseonycteris thonglongyai | reverse complement strand
TGGTGCCCTCTCCCACCTCCCCTCCCTCTCTCCCTCCCCCCTCCTCCCCTTCCCTGAGGCAATCACCAAGTTATTGGGTGTGTCCATAGGTCTCTGTGTCTTTGTAACTTTCAGTTTTATATTCCACCTATAAGTGAGGTCATATGTTTCCTGATTCTTTCATTCTGACTTATTTCACTTAATAAGATGGTCTCTAGGTCCATCCATGTTGCCAGAAATGACTGTATTTCATCATTTCTTATCGCTGAGTAGTATTCCATTGTGTAAATGTACCACATCTCCTTTATCCAGTCTTCTATCGAAGGGCATTTTGGTTGTTTCCATGTTCTGGCCACTGTGAACAGTGCTCCCTGCCAGTTTCAAAAACAAGGATTCTGCATGAGGGTTGAAACGACCTGCAGAACTGTTCCACGAGGAGAAAAGAGATCGTTATTTAAATAATAAAAGAGACAATGTATGGTTTCTAGTCATTTGTTTTAAGGTTGCCGTGTTTAGATTCTGCGGTTTAAAATAGGTGCATTAAAGGGCCTTCGACGTTACCATGCGATGCCTCCATTGCTTTCTTAGAGCTGATAGGCGAGGCATGTTCTCTTCACATGGCTAAAACGTCTCCATTTTATGTGATCTAGCTACACGACCTGGGGTCAGACAATGACTAGAGCTTGTTTCCAGTCTGTGTGCATGCCATATTGTAGCTGGGAGAACTCGCTTAGGAAAAGCACTTGCACACACGTAAGTTATGAACACTTGAAGTTTGCATCCTGCCATAAAGTGCATCAGCAAGTGAGTTTAATAAAACATTCTGTTTAAAATAGTCTGTAATTTCCTGTTTCTGCATTTCCCTTCAGTATCTGTGGCAGGCGGCAGGACTATGACTGAACGAAGAGAATTTACAATAGCTAGGCGGCTGCTGTTTGCAGTCATCGTCATGAGCTTCATCTCTTTGGTAAACAGTTCTCTGGTGGGCTGTCTATGATGGTGGTTGTTTTCCCCCCCTTGGTGTTGGTCCAATTTGTTAATTTTGGATATGCAAACTACTTATTCATAGCCTGGAAACACCTGCTTTTGACCACAATGAAACTGATAGAATGTATGGAGATACATGAGTCATGTCTCATGAAATTCCCCACCTGTCTCAACCCCCTTCTTATAACTGTGCCCTTGATTTAAAATTATAAAATCTTATAAAATGCTCTATCTTGGGGGGCGGGGGAAGAACACACGTAGAAAAGTTGCAGAGGTGTAAGTTGTGATCTTACCCACTGCCAAGGTCCCAGGATGGGCGGGCAAATAGCAGAACACTGGGGACGGGGAGGAACAGGGCCTTCCACAGACACTGCCTTCATCCGGGTAATTTCACAGAGGCAAGCAGGTGATCCTCCGCTGCCCCGATTGGTCAGTGCACACATGAGCCCAGCCCGGCTTCTAGACATGCTGCTTTTTCTGCAGATGGCCTGTGTGTCATTGCAACGAGCTATGCTCAGAGGTGACCTAACTCCTGTGTCCTGTCAATCAAGAAGTGAGCAGGCCTCACTGAAATGCTCACCTGGCTTAGCACCGAGGTGCTGTACCATCCTCTAAACTCACTCACCAAACCCTTGAGTACCTGATAAGGAGACAATTCAGACAGGCTGTAAGGCAAGGGATGGCAGCCAAACGATTAGAGTGGAAGACGTCTGAGAAATAGCATGCCATTCACTGCAGTGTGAATCCACTTCCTCTAAGGAAAAGTCTAAAGATTAAACAGGAAAGAAGACTTTTTTTTTTTTTTTTTTTTTTTTTGGTCAAATCTCTTTACAAGGACAGAAAAAAATAAACAAACCATTTCAGGGACTAAAGAATTTCCTTTACGTTTTGCAGGAAGAAAGAAATGTCTTTTTTGCCCTTCCTGGGAGCTGGGAGGCTTTCTCAGGGTTCTTCTCCAAGTCCTCAGATGTTGTGCTTTTGAATGAACCCAACGAAATGTCTTTGTGTGTATGTCTAGGCCGTTAGCCCGACGTACTTCCCTCTTGCTCGGTCAGGCACCGCGATTGTGAGTTTCTCGTGAACATAGAGGGTTAAGAGCGTGGGGTTGGGAGTCAAGCTCCACAAATTCCGGCTCTGCCACTGTGGCTGTACAACCTTGGCCTTGGCCCGAGTGCCATATTACCTGCTTGTGCCTCGGTTTTCCTGGATATAAAACAAACCCATCTCGTAAGGTTGTGAGGATTATCGGGGAAGTTACTCAATCCTGCCTGATGCACGTAGTGAATGTTCAATAACAGTGATTTATTGGGACTTCTCCACTGTCCTAAATATTGTCCTTGGACCCCCCCCTGAGGCTGAACCGGTCAGTACCAGATCCTCTTTTGGATGGAAAGGGTCCAGCTCCTGGGTTCTGCACAGCAAGCTTGAAATTAAATAGGGGGTGGGGTCCAACCTGGGGACCCAAGACCCTTAGACAGCTATGGAAGTTGTCATTGGTTTCCCTGAGATATTTTTATTGTTTCAGAAAGCTTACTGGAAATCATGACATTTTCTGAAAGCAGTTCCCTGGCCCAACCCATGTCAGATTTCTTTACATTTGGCTGGAATTAAATCAGCTCCAGTTAACATGGTTAAGAAGAAACTCCGACTGGGAAAATGAAGGCACTATCCTTAATAAATACAATTTATTTTGTAGATAGAATCTTTCAGAACATTGGCTATGTGACAGGAATAAGAGGTGTCCCTTACAAGCGAGTAGAATGAAACCACAAATTTTTCACTCATCCCCAGGATTTGCCAAAGTTCAAATTTATCCAGTATTGAGTGATTCTCTTAAATCTAACTTTTATTCAGAAAATGTACGGGATTTGGTAAATAAATTTTGAGCGAACGTTATTGCTAGTGTTTCTATATCTGATAAAAGAGGTCGAAGTAGAATTTTCTGTATAATCATAACTTGGAGGACATTGCTTATACAATAACTACAATACAGTTTCCACTTATAAGACAATACAGTTTCCACTTATAAGGTCTAAGTTTCTGGAAATTCAGCAGCTGGAGTAGAGTTCTTTTTTGTTCTTTGTTTGTTTGTTGTTTGTTTTTGTTTTGTTGTTTTGTTTAGATTTCTGGTGGGTAGGATTCCAACCAGTAAGGATGGATGATCAATTAGAATTCTCTGCCAGTCTCAGCCTTAAGCGAGCTGGTTTTAGCCAAGATGACTTCATGTGTGAGGGATGTGAGGGACAAAGGCCATCTCTCTGGGAACAGTCATAGCCCCCACACAGAGGGAACCCGTGAGGAAATCCTGAGTCCATCTGTTCTTCTGGATGTTGTAATGGATGAATAGGAAGAACCCTGGGATGGTGTTTGTAGAAATTGATTGCTTCCAACTCATATTCTCATGAAATATCAGACAGTACAACTCAGTCATTCTAAAATTGTCTGACTTTGTTGTCTTACATTTTATTGTATCGGTTTTCAGTCAAATGACTGCTGTTTCTTAACCACAAAATTACAACCCACATTGATGTTGAGAGCTCTAGGTTAAGAGTAAGGAGACAGGTTCTTGCCCAACTCTACCACCCGCTAGCTGTCTAACCACTGACAAGCTTCTTCGCTGCTTTGGGGATTCATTTCCCATCTGTCAAATGAGGGGGCTGCACTCCAAGGGCCTGAGATTGGTTTCTTCTGGCTCTAACATTGAGGATTCTAACAGTGGTGATTTTCTGAGGATTTTTCACTTGAATTTTCTACATGTCATCCCTTCCTTTCTATCCCCAGGATGCCTCTTTTTCTTTCTCTCTCTTTTTTTTTCTTTTCTTTTCAAAACTGAGAAATTGCTTCTGAATGCTTCAAAAAGAATAAATCTCAAGCTTTTCTGTCCAGAAGGATCATTTTCTGCATATGGTTGCTAACCTATTGCCTGAAATGCATTCCTCCAAATAGGCCATGCTTCCGGTGGTGTCTGGGTGCCGTTCCCACCCCACCCCACCCCCACTCCCATCCCCATTAGTCCAGGAGCACCACATCTGGAGCCAGCCAGGCACAGCGTTGCTCCCTCTGGCATGAGTTTGTCCTTCCCGGCAAGCAACCAGCCTGCCTGCCCCATGCAGGCAGGAGACCCGAGAACCCTCTCCTCTCTCATTTATGGGTAATAAAAGAGCGGACTTTCCCCCCTCTGTTTATGAAGACAGTCCTTGCAGCTGCGACTATAACTGGTCTTTTTTTTTCTTTCTTTCTTTTTCATACGAGCCAACGTTATGGTCCCATAACCCAATTAGTGTCATTTGGTGGTGGGCCAAGTGCTTCCCCTGCACGAGTTTTAATTTGGGGATCCCCGGAGGCTGCGCTCCACATCTGTAGCGGGCCTGCTCATTCTCTTCCCTTATTTGCTCGAGGTTTATGGGAGGATTAGCTGTGTGGTCTGCGAGGCGGCTGCTGCTCTTTCATCCGCACTGCTCTGGAGCCGCCCGGATGCTGCTTACTTTCCATCAAGCCCTGGCACCCGGAGGCCGGGCAGCCGGGGCGACTGGAAGGAATCCGTGGATGCCCCGCAGGCCCCGAGGGGCGCGGCCCTGCGCGAGGGGGGAGGGGAGGGCGGGAGGAATCTCTTCCAGGCTAGGATCCCCGGCGCAGGGCTCGGGGGCCCCCACTCCCACCGCCCCGCCCCCACTCCCTGCCTGGCGAAGGCTGGCGAGGGCTCGGGGCGCTCATTGTGCAGGCAGCTGGCACCGGCTGGGAAGGGGAATTAGCATAACAAAGAGCTGGAGCGAGCGCCGCGCAGCCCGGCGGGGGGCTCTGCGGAGCGCCCGGGGCTCGGAGGAGTCGCGCTGTCACCCGCCGCCGCGCGCCTGGGGGCACTCGGCCCAAGACCCCGGGAGTGGCACCGCGGGCATCTGCGCGGACCCGGGTTCTGCTGGGGTGCCCGGCCACCAGGGCTGCCTGGAAAAACCAGTGGGCGTGGGTGTGGGTGACAGCGTGAATGGGCCTGTGTGTGTTCCTCTGAGTGTGCATGAGTGTGCACAGGGGCGTGCTGTGACTGTCCGTGGACATGTGAGTGTGGTGTGAAAGGGCCACCCGCAGACGGGAGGGAACCCACTAGGTCCCCACCAAGGCCCCTTTGTTGACTCCTTCCCCCCAATGCGAGAGGAGTCACTGGTTCTCAACTCGGGGGGCCCTCCGCAGTCCCCCAGGGGGAGCCTCAACCCAGTGTCCAGACTCTGCCACCCAAGGGCTGGCGAGTGAGCGGCCACCGAGCCTGGGGTCAGGGCCTGGAAGACTGTCCGCCGTCACCGGGTGACGCGAGCGCCTGCCCCACGCTGCCGACCGGCTACTTGACTTCGGGGATTGCATACGGTCCTCCCAGCGGCCGGGCGGGGAGCACACAGGCCCACGAGTGTTACCAAGACCACAAAGCTGGCAATTTGGCCGATCGAATCGGAACCCATGCTCAAAGCGCACGTTCTTTCCACTGTTAAGATTTTAGAATGTAAAAACACCACGTTTTGATGCGCTCTTGAACCAGACCTCAAGCCGTCCAGGTCCGAGAGGACCCCAGGAGGACCCTGGGAGGACCTGAGGAGGACCCCAGGAGGATCCAGGGAGGTCTCTGGGAGGACCCAGAGAGGACCCCGGGAGGACCCTTAGAGGATCCCAGGAGGACGCCGGGAGGACCCTGGGAGGTCTCTGGGAGGACCTTAGGAGGACCTTGGGAGGACCCTGGGAGGACGCTGGGAGGACCCCGGGAGGATCCTGGGAGGTCCCTGGGATGACCTTAGGAGGACCTTGGGAGGACCCCGGGAGGACGCTGGGAGGACCCCGGGAGGACTGTGAGTAAGAGAGATCAGGGCGCAGCTGGACGGACCCACGCTCCGAGATGGCAGGTAGGACCCAACCCACGTCCCTCGAAGCGAATGTCCCGGGTCTCTGGCCTCGACCCCTGCACCACCTTCGAGAAGGGTCGTCCGTCTC
The DNA here is from genome assembly GCA_004027555.1 of Craseonycteris thonglongyai. NCBI lineage: Eukaryota > Metazoa > Chordata > Mammalia > Chiroptera > Craseonycteridae > Craseonycteris > Craseonycteris thonglongyai. The sequence goes on along the minus strand of PVKE010005060.1, from coordinate 55,163 downwards.
CCCTCCCCCACCGAGGGGAACTGACTCCCAACCTCCCTACAGGAAAGGAAGAGGACAGCAGGAACCGTCACCCAGGAGCTGTGGGCAGCCGGGGCAGAGTAGGGAGGGGGCAGGAGGGAGAGCCGCGGCCCGGGACCCGGGGACCCGGGGACCGTGAGCTGCAGCTCTGCGCCTCAGGCCCAGCGCCCGGGTCTCGCCTCGCTGCACGGCGCCGGCTTCTCCCAGCCGGAGCCAGGCGCCTTGGAGGCTCCTGACGCTTTTCCTGAGCGGTCCCTGCCATGGCGGTCTGCACGGTCCTCCCGGAGAGGAGGAGAAGAGAACTAGAAAGAGCCAGGGCTCCCCAGCCCCAAGCTTCCTTATCATCCAGGTGCGTCTGTGAACGCGGCTCCATTAGGCCTCAGCACCACCAAGCTTTTGGGGGGCAGGCGCCTTGGAGGTCGCCCTAGTGCCCCCGTCCTCCCCGCTCCTTCTCACAACCTGGAAGACAGGGCGAGAGAGGTGAAGTGAGCCCCCCGACTGCCTGCCCAGCGTCACTCTGTCGGCACCCCACTCTTTGAAGGGCACACCCCAATGTTTAGTTATGAGGAGTGTATTTCCCCAGCAAGAACCCAGGACTGGGTAAAGCAGCAGCCCTCAGATGTTGCCAGTATCTGGTCCTGGAGGTTCCCCTGGGGGTGGGGGGTGAAGTCCTGGACCCCCAGCCCAGGGCCACCCCATCTGAGTTCAGGAATGGGACAAGTGAACCGATGGGCCCGCGGGGCTAGCTGTTATTATTAAGAGTTCAGAATTCTCCTAGGTTCTAACAACTGTGTTCATTCTCAACAAATGGTTTCTTAATAATCATTTTAATTAGCAAAAAGGCTGTCTTATTAAAGCTCATTAAAGGCAATTTGGGAACCTTATTTTCATACAATCATAAAATTAGAGAAACAAGAGGCTGGAGAAATGGGGAACTCTCAGCCTTGCAGCACAGAGCGGGCAGGGTGGTTATGGGAAGGGGAGCCCTAGCCCCATGCAGGGCCTGCAGGGTAGGAGCTCCCTGTAGGTGCAATGGCACCTGCCTCATACCAACTGGGAGCAGCTGCAGGGCCACTTCTCTGCCCACGCTCTCTGACTGGGGTCTCACAGTAACCAGAACCTCTGCTCCCACAATTGGTCCCTTCGCCCCCTTTAGTTACCTAAAATTGAAAATGCAACCTTGACCAACGTCAGACCACAGGCCTTCCCAGAAGCTGCCGCTTGGTCCCCAGGAATTCCCTCCCCATCCATTCCGTGTCTGCTTGTCCTAAGCCCTCGGCCTACCAGGCGGTTTTTTCACCCCCGCAGCCTGACTTTCAATGTCCTCCAGACCTCAGCCCAGGCTCTTGCCCAAAGCCACCTTCTCTCCCAGCAGCGCACCAACCTTCCACTCCAGCCAGACAGGTCTTTTCAGCCCCCTCTCCTGCTGAACCCCCTCCTTCCTGTCACCCCTGCCTTCCCCTTAGCCTGGGATAACCTCTACCTGTCTCCACTCATGCAAAGAGTCACTTCCCCTCAAGGTCAATTCCAAGTCCACGTTTGTATAAAGCGACTATATGCCCGCGGCATGCTATATAGAATGTACTACCCCCTTTTATAAGTTCATGGTGAGGACTGTGAAGTGGGAGTTTTCAACTAAAATCATACAGACTTTTTTTGTTTTTTGTTTTAGCATTTTGTTTGTTTGTTTTGTTTTAGAAAGACATGATAAAGTAGGCACAAAACGTAGGTTTTGGAACCAGAGACAGTACTTAGTAACAATTCTGGCTTCACGTGATTTTGTGACCTTGGAACAGTCATTTGTGGGCACACACTCACTCTCAATGCCGTGTGTCTGAGCAGATGACTAAAGTTTCTTGGTTTCCTGGGGAGTAAAATGAGGCTGATGATGCTCATACCTCCTACGTCAAGAGGTTGTTGGGATGTGTAAGCAGATGATACAAGTCAGCCGTTGCACACACGGTAGGCATATAGTACTAATAGCTCTGTGGTCATTGTCTTTGTTGACATAGGGGATGAATCAAGGGGTATGAGCAAGTCCACCAGGAAGAGAGACCCCACAGTCAAAGGGGTTCCCCTGGTGGTCTGAACTCCCCCACCAGCCTTATTTCTAAGGGTGTCAGTGCCTCCGAGGTTTGCCTTTCCCCGCCCATACCAGAATCCCTACCAAACCCTAGGACGGGAGCCTTCTGTGGGGTCCATGGGACAGTGGTTTATGGGCACACATGTACCACACATGTCTGGCCTCAGGACTCCGCACATGAGAGACACTGGACAGAGGGGTCAGCTCCTTGCCTCCTTCCTCAGTAGCCCTCCCTACACACGAACTCCTTCTGGAAGGAATCAAACAGTTTCAAAGAGCTCTCCAGTAAATCCTACCGTAACATCAAGAATTCTGGCCCGATCTTGCGGACGCAGGTGGCGTGTCTGTAGATTTTTCACAACAGGCCTCGGGTCTCTCCTTCTCTGTGGCCAAGACCATGAGACAACGAGTGGCCAAGGAATCAGCGGCCCCCTCTCCTTCTGTCCACCCCGGAGCCTCCTCTGGAGCATGCTTCCAGCACGCCAGAGCTGACCACAGAGGAGAGGAGTGAGCAGATGCATGACTTCCTGCTATTTTGCTGCCTGTTCTCCAAGTAATTGTTTAAGTAGGGGCCTCTGCATTGACCCTATCATCACAGACCTTATGTTTATGAGCGTCTACTCACCAGAAGCAAATGCAAACCTACAGCATTCCGATTCTGATCAGTAGCCCTCTGTCATCCCAGGGGCTGTCAACAAAGCAGAAGTGGCACACAAATTAAGCAACAGGCCCCCGCATATCAGACACCGGGTATGTTTTCTTCATCTCAGCCAAGAAAGGGACACATTGCCACCCCTGAGCATCAGTGGCTGCGTTCGCCCCGCCACCGCTTCCAAGGGGGCTGGGACTTCTCTGGCATGTGTGATTAAAGCCTCCACGTGATACAGCAGGAATCGTGCTTTCAAGAGGATGGAGGGAAGCTCACAGGACCCCTGGGGCAGGACACAACACTACTCCTCAGAAAATTCCCTTTAAAAACGTTGTCACAGAATCCAATTAACCAGCTGGAAGGCCGGCGTGGGCAGCCCTCCTCGGGGTTAATAAATAATAGAACGTGCCCTGTGTTGGAAGGGGACTCTCTCTTCTCTGAGCTCGGAGGCTGTGACAAGCCCTCCTGGCAGGAAGAAGCATGCACCATTCCCCCAGCCCTCTACCCCCGGGTCCCTGAAATCTCAGGGGTCTGGCAGGGAAGGTCCCCTAAGCAGATGCCCCTGAGTCCAGGGGTACCTTGTCCCTCTCCTCCACCACCAGCCACAAGGAGAATGAGGGAATGGGGGGGGGGGCTTATCTTGAGGAGGGACTAGCACCAGATGGGGTATCGAGAGCTCTGCTTCTAGTTCCAGGTCAGATAAACTTCTCTTTCCAGTTCAAGTTCATGGTGAAGACTGTGAGGTGGGCCTGCCCCCCTTACTGGTCCTCGGACAGCCCTGGGTGGGCTCTTTCATTCTTTCGCAGGACCAGCACTGTTCAGCAGAAATATAAGGCAAACCGAATATGTGATTTTAAATTGTCTAATAGGCACATTAAAAAAAATAAATTCAAATAACCAGGTGATATTAATTTTAATAATACATTTTATTTGACCCAATGTAGATAAAATATTATCACTTTGCAATCAACATACAATTACAAATGAGATCATTGATATTCTTTGAAATCGGGTGAGCGTTTATGCTTACAGCACACTGTCACTTAGGACAAGACACCTTTCAAGAGCTCAGTAGCCACATGGGGCTAGTAGTGGCCACCATATGGGACAGTGTAATCCGGGACCCTGGGCTGTGGGTCTCATCCTGCATCTCCATTTGACCTTGTACGGACAGACGCCTGGATCACAACCACACCCCTTCTCCTCCCTGCTGTCTAGACACCATGATCTTGCTTTCTGAGATCTCTTGGGCCCAGTCCTCTAGTTCAAGGTTGTGGGACCACAAAAGCCATTGAAAGCTGCTGCCATTCCCAGCGATTGCCCAGTAAAGCTCCCAGGTAGCGGCGGGTCGACATCTTGGGGTGGCCTGGCTCCCCCCCTCCTCACATCATTCCCACGCCCCAGGCGGCAGAGTGGGGCCCTCCAAGCAGAGCAGAGCCAGGCCTGGGCAGAGTTCCCGGGTGGCAGGACCTGCCTTAGAAGCAGCACTGTCTTTAATCCTCTCCACGACCAGAGAGAGAGGATGTGGTTGGCAAGTAAAGTCTTGTCTGGGGAACATTGGCAGGAAGGTGAGCCACATGCCCGGGTAACCACGGGCTCCATCAGCCCTGTCCTTTGATGTCCTGCCTGGGTGCTGTGCAGGCCAGTTCACGCTGTGACAGACACCGGCCTCCCGGGCCAGTGTGACTGGGTGTGTGCGTGAGTGTTCTAGACCCGAATCAGGCTGCACATTCATTCCCCTCCCTCCACATCTGGAGAACCCCAAGGTGCAAGGGGCCCTGGGTTCATATGTGCAGACATGAGGTCTGAGAAAGGACAGCGTGACAGAGAGAGGAAGGGACACAAGGCTGGGAGCGATGGCCCCATTCTCACCAAGTCCATCCTTCCTCCTTGACTGCGCTCTGCCACCTTGTAAAAGAGCAGTGGATGAAGTGACTGCTCCCAAAGGACAGGGTCTGGGAGACGCTCCAGGGAGCCATGGTCAGAGGCTGGGAGGGTGGAGCATGATGTATGGGAAGAGCCATTGAAAGCTGCTGCCATTCCCAGCGATTGGGTGGGTGAGAGAATATCGGTGGGGCCAGTTCTCATGCCAGGAACTCTGGCTTCTGGCTTGAGGTCAGCAGCATCCCCCCGATGTTCGAAAAGGGGAAAGTGGGTTGGCCAATTGGTCTCTCCCACATACAAAACATGTCAGAGCTCACAAGACCTTGTACCTCGATGAAGGCGACGTTCCCCTAAGTATCCCCTAAGGTTGGGAAGGGCAGTTGTTATTATCCTTATTTTGCACGTGAGAAAAATGTGGGTTGACAAAGTGAAAGACTCATTCAAAGGGTGGAGCCGAGATCAGCAGGCAAGACGGGCCTCTCCAGCTCGTAGATTCCTCCCAAATCCTCGCCCGCAGAGGCCTTAGAGCAGACATTTCGTAAGTTGAGGGTTTCAGATTCACTTCTGAGAGATAGTGTGAGGATACAAGGACAGGAGACACGATGGAGCCTCGGAAATGGAGACGTAGGGGAGGGGAGGACCAGGGAAAGCCAGGAGCTTAGACCCAGGTTGAAAGAGAAAGGGGAGGGGTTTGTTGCCTCATCTCAGTTTATAGCCTGGGGCTCAAAATCCCCCAGGATGAGTCCGTCCCTCAAACTGTGCCCCAGAAACCTCTGAACTGACCTGTTTTCTTCTTCCTACAACAAACCCGGACAAAATAGCTGGAATCAGCTCCGGCTGCTTTAAGCAGGAAGAGATTTGTTAAGGATGCTGGGGGGAATGAAGAAATGGACTCTGGGCTAAGTTTCTAGGAGGATTCGAACCCCCCTGCAGTTGCAGCCACCACAGGGGCTGTGTCTCTGTCGGGGGCAGGAAGCAGCAAGCTCCCAACCCACCCTGCGGTGCTCTGGTGCCATGCCCTCCTTCCCAGGTAAGCCTGTTTCCCGCCCAAAGTGCATGGGACCTACCTGCCGCCTGGCAGCAAGAACTGGAAAGCTTTTTTCCTTTTCTTTGAGAAGGTGGGATGTATCCTCTGGAGAACTAGTAAAGCATCAAGAGGGTGTCTAAAAGATGTGGGCAACAGTGAATAACGTATATCTATGAGCGTGCCCCATGGGATGCTGGGCACATGGTCCCAAGAAGTTCGCTACAAGAACTAGGTTTTTTGAGGCCTTTCATTTTAATGTAAATAAGTTTTGAAGATTCATGAGACTTCCATATTATATGTGCATATGTCTCTGTCTCTATAGACGTAGGTACATATGTCTTCTCATAGGCACACATATCCTAGTCTGGGAGGTCACACACGTTACACATGCACATGTTTTATTTAGCTTAGTACTCCTGTTTCTCCAAAGATCTTGGAGTAGAAATGAGGTTCTGAGGAGACTATTTGAAGCTAACCCTTTGGTTCCTTAGAAGCCCAGCTGCACGCACACTTAGGCCCTTATGAGTTTACGAAGGGAGGGTGGTGGAGTGTCTTGTTTTATCTGGAACAGGTCTGATTTATGCCTGTGGGCCCAGCATAATTATTGATAACACTCTCTTCCTTCTCTAAAGTGTCCCCATTTTGATGATAAACCCTACGGTCATCTTGTTCTTGCAGAACACCTGAACCAGGTATCTGGCCTCTAGGATGTACTGAGATGTCGCTGCAGCCTGGCCTGTCAAATCCAGAGGCCGGGTTTGAATTTCACAGGGGAATCTTGGCAGGCCGTTGACTTGTCTTTATTCCCGTTCTGTGTCCTGCTTCACCACCTCAACCAGTCATACCCAGCCCACTGTGGACGTGGGCTCTCAAGTCCTGTTCCCGAAGAGCTAAGAATGTGCAACACACAGACTCTCTCAGGCAGGTTTTTGTCCTATTGTCTGGGCCTGCAGCTCTAGAAAGTTCCTAACCCCATCCCTCTGTAACTAGCAGGTCTTTGGTATACCTTGTCCTCACTTCACATGAAATTTCCGGAGCTCTTTGCATGCTAATTTTGCATCTGATCTGTTTCTTTTACAACAGTCCTGCCTCCCCCATCAGACTAGAGACCCCAGGGTCAGTGGCTGTCTATTAAGGATCCCTATGGGCTGAGATTAGGTCTCCCCCATCAAACCGGGGTCCCCTAAAGGCAGAAAACTGTCTCCGCTGTCAGCTAGGGGCTCCCAAGGACAGGAAAGATTTCATGTCCTCCTTGCCCCGGTGTTGCCTTTGTCTTTTGTGTCCAAAGTCACCTCCCAAGGTTCAGGGGCAGTGATAGGTGGGAAGCCCATTCTCCTAACTCCCCACCTACTGGGGCTGGGTGGAGGGGCCAGACGTGCCCCCGCTACTCTCCCTTAAAGCAGTTCTGATTTTTCCAGTCGGCCTGGGCCTCCAAGCCGCAGAGCAGACCCCGTGCTTAATGAAGCGCCTTCTCCATCTGTGGTCTGGCCCTCCTAGCAGTTCCAGCTGCCTGGGGCCTGGCTGTGGGGGAAAGCAGTAAGGCTCCCTCATCCCGGGCCCCCACCCCCCACGCACACACCAGGGATCCACTCGCCCACAGCCTGCCCCACCCCACCCATTTGGGGCTAATGCGATCCAGGCCCCACGCCCCAGCACCTCCGAAGGGGCTGACCTATTTAATTAAAACAGCAGCTTCCAAAGAATGGAGGTTCTGCTCCCAGGCTCTGCCCCTGGCCACCAAGACAGACTCCGGCTGTCTGTGGCCAGCGCGGACTTTGGCATCCTTCTCAGGCCTTGACTTTCTTCCCCACCCCCACCCCCCGCTCCTTCCTTCGCCTCCTTTTTCCAACATCTGTGTCCAGAAAGGAAGAAAAACCCTGTTTGGACTGGCCTCTTTCCATCTGTCATTTTTTCCCCCTTTCAAACGTCTTGTCTAAAGCAGAGTCAGTTACATAAACATTCCACCTCTTTCCATAAATTGGCCACAGTTCCTGAACAATAGAGTTACTGTGAAGGGGAAGAGGGAGCCCAAGGCCACACCCCGCGAGCCCTGGCCCCCCAGCCAAACAGAACCAGGGACTTATTCTTTGAAAGAAGCAAAGAGGAAATCCAGAATCTTCAGGCGAGACCTTTCTGTTGTACTTGGAACGGTTTCGTCTCCAGAGGCCCCCATCCCCCTCTGGGTCCACCCGTCTCACGGCTACTCTTCCATTTCTTTAGCTTTGAGCTCTCTGACCTGGTGCCCAATTTCTGGTTGATTTTTTTTCCTCAACCGCCTGACAGTGTGTGTCAGGGTGCGTCCCGGTGCCTCAGGCAGAGTGTGTGGATGATGGAGTTGGTGGTGTGTGTATGCGTGTGTGTCTTCTGGCATGATTTTTGGAGGCACGCCCTGAAGATTTTGTTGCCTTTTTCTTTAAATAGAAACAGCTGGACCTCAGTAATTCAGACCAGTTGGAGAAAAGTCCAGAGGGGGAAGGAGGAAAAGAAAAGTCTAACTTAACGGGACGTGTTTCAACGTAGGCCTTCTTTCTCCCTGTTCGTCCAGTGGCTGGAACTGGGCGAACCACAATGGCAGATGCGGTCCTGCCATCCCGGTGTCCCGGAGAGATGCAGAGCAGCATCAGCATCGTTTTGCTACCTAATTAAACGTGAGGGCTGCTCAGGACGTGAAGACTCCCTCGTTCTTGATAGGCCGGAGATTTTCAACGTGAGCAGCACTTTCACCAACTTAGCAAAGTGCCTTCTTTGCCAGATTGTGTGTTCTTTAAGGACAAGTCCGTACCGTAATCAATTCACTCTCAGAGTCTATTGTAGCCCCTCACACATGCGTGTAGTAAGTGTGCAAAATAGATGTTGAATAGTGGATGGGTGGGGGTGGGGGGGTGGATGGATGAATAGGTGGGTGGATAGATGGATGGATAGATGGTTAGGAGGGTGGATGGATGGGTGGATGGATGGATGAATAGGTAGATGGATAGATGGAAGGATGGATGGAAGGATGGGTGGATAGATGGTCAGGTAGACAGAGGCTGGGTAGATGGATGGGTGGATAAGTAAATGGGTGGATGAGAGGGCAGATGGCTGCTGGCTGGATGGGAAGAAGGAAGTATGGGTAGATGATGAAACAAATGAAGCAGGCATGGAGGGATAAGGAAGGAGCCTTGTTAGGGGAGGTTTAAAGGAAACTTCTAGTAGCCTCAGCCTGGTAAGTGGGAGAAATAGAGACCCGTGTCAGAGCAGGAGCATGACAGAACATTTCCATCAGCTCCCACAGCAAATGGCAGGAGGTGGTGACAGCAGAGATGGTTGGGGATGTGGCCGCAGCGGGGAGTGACTGATGAGACGGCATGTGAAGCAGAGGTGAGGAAGGCTGGGCTTAAGGGGCTGGTGGGAAGGTGTAGTCTCATGAATGGGGCTGGGAGCAGGGCTGGGGCTGGGGGCAGACGTAGGTGTGGACAGGTGAGTAGACTTCAGTCTGTTATGAATAAGCAAAGTGTAGAGACCTGCTTATCAATCAAGATGCTTTTGACTGCGAGTAGTAGGAAGTTCAGTTGACTTCTACCAGGGGTTCTCAACTGGGGTGTTTTATCCCCCGTGGGACATTTGGTAATATTTGGAGGCATTTTTGGTTGTCATAACTGGGATGGGGGGTGCTACTGGTATCTACAGGTCAGGGATGCTGCTTAATACCCTACAATGCACAAGACAACTGCCCACAGCAAGGACTTTTGTCCGTAGAGAAACCCAGGAACAATTTATTGTGTCACATCCCAAAAAGTGTTACCATTTTATTTGCTCATTGAAGAGCTGTGTTCTGTCTACCAATGCGCTTTGCCTTGGCCATTTATGGGGCCTGCGTTCCCCCAGAACCACAAGAGACCACAATGACTCCAACTCGGACATCTTCACCCAAGAACACCTGCCTGTCCCATGTTCAAACTCATCTTCCCTTCCTGTCGTGGATTCCCAGCGTGGGTTTAAACTAATGCGATCCCTCAGCCCCACCCTCACCCTGGTGCTGGGGTCTGACACCTGAAGGACATTTATATTCTGTTGTGCTGTGGAGCTCACGACCAACTCTCCCCAGCTTACGAGACCCATAAAACTGAGAAGCATGCTCCTGGTCCTCACACCTGGAGTCTGGTGGCTCGGTCACCCACTGAGGACCCTCTGCCTAAGCAACTGCTGTCATGGATCTCGCCTTCGCACCACGCTGGGGTGACACAAAATGGTGCCTGCTGGCCTGAAGCTTTCGGTCTAGGAGGGGTGATCTTACTCACATAATCTCCTGGGTGATATGCAGTTACAGACTGAACTATGCTGTGGTTGGAAAGTACCTGGTGCTGTGACAGCACGTGACAGAGACCTTGGTGGGGGGCCGGGGTGGAGTCAGGAGATGCTTCCTTGGTTGAGCTTAGATCTGAAGAAGGAATGAAAATGAACAAGGTGAAAGGTGGGGGACAGAAGAGATGGTTCTGGGAGGGCGACCACGTGTGCTCTGCCTTTCGTTGGGAGGAAAGCGGGTCAGTCAGGACCTGGCAGAGGGCAGAGTAGTGTCGAGCAGAGATCCAGGGCAGATGGCATGGACTTTGAGAGGTTAGGCAAGGGCTAGAGGTATTGGGGCCTTGGAGCACCTGCTAAAGATTCTGGCCTTGACCTCAAGAGCGTGGAAAAGCCACCCAAGCGTTCTACACAGGCTCACCTCAACGGCCATGGGAAGAACACAATGGAAAGCATCCTGTGGGATTTGGGAGGACAAGGAACCTCGGCAGGGTGGAGGCCGGTGAGGAGGGATGGGGGCTTGGATCGGGTTGGCAGTGAGGATGAAGAGAGGTCTTTAGAGTAGAGAGACATGTCAGAAATCAAATTGACAGGATGTGTTGTGAATCAGGGGAGAGAAGAAAGGGTTAAGGATGAGTCCAAAGTTTCTGGGCTGTGAAGAACAAAGCAAAACAAAACAAAAAACATAGGAAGGTGGAGACATGTATTAAGAAAGGCAACACTAGGAAAGGAGCCAGCTTGTGGGAAAATCAGAGTTTAGTTTTGGAGACGATGGGAGTTTAGGTCCTTTGAGGCCTCTAAGTGGAGACGGTGAGACGGTGAGCAGGCATTTGGATCTATGGAGCTAGAGATTAAAGGGGAGGACTGGAACTCGACATGTAGGAGATACCAGCAGACAGATGGTTACAGTGAGTGGTAGCGTGTTGCTGAGTAACAAATGACCTCAATGCTTAGAGACTTGAAACATCAACAGTCATTTATTATCTCTTCTGGGTTTGGTGTGTTGGCACTTTGGATAGGGTCCAGAGGGGATGATTTAACCCTGCTCTACAGTGTCTGAGGTCCCAGCTGCAAGGCTCCATGGCTGGGCGCTGGGATCATCTGATGTTGATATTGGCAGTTGGCTGAGACCTTTGCTGAGCTGCTTAGCTGTTGGCTGTGACACCCACATATGGCCTCTTCATGTGGCCTGGGCTTCGGCACAACACGATGGATTGGTTCCAAAAGTAAAAATCCAGAGAGAGAGAGAGAGAGCCAGGTGGAAACTATATCCTTTATGTGACCTAACCTCAGAAGTCCTATCATGTCACTGCCATTACACTTCATTGGCCAAGGGTGTCAGAAGCTGCCACCCAGAATCAAGGGGAGGGAGCTCAGACCCTGCTTTTCGGGGGAAGAATGTCAGTCACGTTGTAAGATGCACATATGGGATGGGATAAACACATAGATGTGACTAGCCTTGGGTAACACAATCTGCCACGGCTGGTAATTGACGGTAATGGATAAGACCACCTACGGAAAAAGAACATAGATGAGAAACGAGCCTAGAATGGAGGCCAGGAGTGGTCCCATGTGGCAGAATGAAGACGCACAAAGGTGACAGAGAAGGACCAGACATGAGGGTGAGATAGGACGAGAGCTGGAGTGTGATGTCACAGAAGCCACTTGAAGAAAGTTCATTGATTCATTTACCAAGCACCTCCTGGGTTGGACGGTTAGCATATAGTAGTGAAGGCAAGATTCCCCTGACTCCACGATGATTATTTTTGTGAGAGAACTGGCCAAACAGTTGAGGACATATGGATATACGGACACGAAAGCAATTGGTGACTGTCGTGAAAGTGGATTTATGTAGAGAGATGCCACATGAGTGTGGGTGGAGGAACAATTGTCATAATGGGTCAGGGAGAAAAACATAGCTCTGGGTCTCTGAAGATAAAGACAGGGTGCCACGGAACCCCAGCTAGGGGATCTTGTCTTAGCTGCAGCACATCCTGCTGTCGGGCCGAGGCCGTATCCGCGTTGCCCTTCATGCCCAGGGGCTCAGAAGTTGGAAGGGGCTAAAATCTCACTGTCACTGGCAAGGCACCTAGACCACTTTTTCCTAGACTCTGCTCGGTGTTGTTTGGGAGGGAACTGAGAGAATGATTTACCTAGAACAAGCCCATTCTCCCCACCCGGAACTGTGGTCTCCTAACAGGCTATGCCTGTTCCTACCTTCCTGGTACCTGGACTTCCTTCCTTCTTTCCTTCCTTCCTTCCTTCCTTCCTCCCTCCCTTCCTTCCTTCCTTCCTTTTTTCCTTCCCTACTTCTTTCCTTCACTATTTGTGGCCTGCTTCAAGAGTCCTGTCCATGAAGAAGCACCCACTCAGCCCTCATGGATCCCCTTACCCACTGAAATCCTGCCCGAACCTTGACCTTGCACTTGGCGTGGTTCTGACTGGCCCATGGTCTGTGTGTCCTGTTTAATCTCCTCATCCCACATATACCGTCCTGAAACGAGGATGAGCACCGAGATGTCTCCTAGGTCCTTACAGTGACCCTGACCAGAGCGCACCTTGGGGCTCAGCAGAAAGCAGGGGACTAGTACGTGTGGCATCCGCTGAAGGAATCGGTGCGGAGTCGACCTGCGCCTCCCCCACTTGCCCCGCAACACTGTGCATGCCTGTGAACGTGTAGCAGTAGCGGGTCCAGGAGTGATGAGGCTGAGTTTTCAAGAATCTGGTGTGGAGCTCCCGGGGAGTAAACACCAGGAGAGAACCTTTCTATACCCAGGAAGCTTCAACATGGGAGTGGGGGAAGGAGGAGATGGTTCCCCATCCTCAGAAGTGTCCCTCAGTCAGGTAAGCAGAACATGCCACCTCCCAGCAACAGCCAGACAAGTCCACTTAGGACAGTGGCTAGACACAGAATCAAGGATCCACTGAGGCAGGATGGTCCTCCCTGGTAGGGTTTTTTCCAAACTAAATGTTTTAAATTTGATGCGGGGTGGGAAGCCGGGGTGACTCAGCAGGTTAAGTGCTCACTTTGCAGCCCAGGGAACCGAGGATCGAATCCCAGCCTCGGGCTGTGCAGACCCATATGCTGAACTGGGGTGTGCTTCCCACGTTGGGGGCCCCTAGTTCAGTTCTCACCCCCCAGTTTGGCCCCTGGCTCGAGGGGGCATGCTTCCCATGCGGGAGGCCCCCAGCCCAGTTCCCACCCTGTTCGGCCCCCCACCCACCTGTGTGGAATGAAACCATGTTGAAAACTGATGACGCACAACTATGGAGACAGCTCTGGGCCCTCCCACTTTGTCTGTCTCTCTCTGTCTCTGTCAAAAACAATAGGATAAATCTTTTTTAAAAAAAAATTGATGTGGGGGAATTTCAAAGCGTCAAGTGTTAGCTGTGGCTCTTTCTGCGAATTACATAACCCCTCTGAGCCTCAGGCTTCCCGTCTTTAAAATGGGAATTGGAATTCCCACCCCATGGAATTGTTAAAAAAAAAAAAAAAGTGCATGAGATACTGTGCAGTCAAACCTCATTATCTGCAAATTCACTTATTTGTTAAAAACTTGTTTGTACACCCCAAATCAATATTTGCAGTATGCTTTCAGGAACATTCTTGGGCCTGCACAGCGTGGCAGAAAATGTGAGGACAAACAAGGCTCATTTTCTCTTCATGTGTCAGTTGTCACACGGTACATAAGTATCCTTTTTGTGCTGTATGTAGTGCTATATTTCTGTCACTTTGGGGCTCTTTGTTGATGATGTCACTGTTTAAAATGGCCCCCGCGTGTAGTGCTAATGTGCTGTCCACTGTTCTCTACGATGTGCCCACCTCACAGAGAAAATATGCGTGACCAGCTCCGGTCGAGCATGAGTTATAGAGCTGCCACTGTGAAATCAGGCCATGAGTTCAATGCTGTCAACTGTGAGTCCAAAATATATTCAACAAACAGAAGGACCCATAAAACAAGGTCATGTGCTGATGGCTTGACCAGACCGTCACCAGGTGCTCCCAGGATCCTCACCCTGCATTTCCCCTGGGAGCAGTGGCTCAGTCCTGGTTAATTCAGGCTTCGAGGCGGCTTTGTCTGAGAGGACGTACGTAAGGCCCATGGATAATGAGAATTGACTCTCCATAGAAGCACCTGCACTGTGCCCGGCATAGACAAGCATTCCCAAGTCCCAGTGAGAAGACAGGAGGCCCTGCCGGTAGTTTATGGCCATTGCTGCTCATGCTTTGCCAGGAATCTGGTTCCTGAGAGTGAAGCAGGAATTTCTGCGCGTCCCCACGCAGTCCTCTCCCGTCCGAGACAATGTTACAACAGCCAACTGTGAGCACCCCTCCCAGCTCCATCCAGCTGCAGCTTTCCACTTCCATCCTGCGGGTGCCTCATGTTTCTGCCCCCAGACAGGAAGCTCGGAGCAGGGGCTGTGTCTCCTCACAGCCTGAGGGTACACAGGGGGCTCTGTCTCCTCTGTCTGTGTTTTCTGACCTCCCTCCTTCCCTCTATGTCCCAAATCTCTTGTATGTGTTGCTTCCACGTTTGTTGATCCTGGAGGAAGAAAAAAGGAAGAAAAGCCTTCTCTAGATGCCGGCTCCCTGGCGGGGTGACAGAGGGTGTCTAAGCTCCAGCCATGGGGTGGGAAGAGTGGAGAGGGTGGGAGGGATCCTGGCCACCAGGTTGCCACCCCCTCCCGGAAAGGCCCTCCCAGATGGGGCCCCTGTCTCCTCCCAGGTGGTGTGGATGCAGCAAGAACGAGGGGGAGGGACCACAGGGTTCTCTACACCTGGGTCTGATTAGACTCCATTCCTGAGGCTCTCTGAACACTTTCTCCCCAGGCAGCCGATTGGAGGAAATCTGCGAACCTGTGCTGACTGAAGCCAGGCTTAGGGAGGAGGCAGCCCCAAACGGGAGGCCTGTGGGTACTTGATCTGAGCTCCCGGTAGCCCCCAGCCAGGATCCTCTAGGAATTCCGAGCCTGGGGATTGTGTTACCTTCTGAATTCTATTAGCGCAGGACGGGGTTGGGGGCTGGGAGCTAAGCGGGGAGCTGCCCAGCAGCCTTTGGTGCCAGTTGGGCTGCTTATTTCTGCTTTTCCAGCTTCTGCTCCCCCTCTGCACCCCTCCCCCACGGTCCTACTCTGTGCTCTCTGCAGGGGAGGGTGTGAATTACTTATAAAAAACTAAAAAAGACGGGTGCTTCAGACATTCATAGGAGAATTGACATTAACAGTGATTGTACAAATAGCAAAGCGATGAGCCAGACACCGAATCTAATTGCTTGACCTATGTTAGGACATGGAAGTCTCCAAATATCCCCATTTTACAGTTGAGGAAACTGAGGCAGAATCATATGACCTTCGGGATGTCGACATCCGCATTTTGAACTCCAGTTTCCTCTTCACTCTCAAAAGGGGTTAGCAGAGACCAAAACAAAGTGCCTTTCGTCTCACATTTTGTTGTTTTTGTTGGTCTCCTCTCATAAAAAGGAGGAAAACGAAGGAGAAAGAAGATCATTGTGGAGTCCTTACTATATTGGGTTCTATAACCATTGTTAAACTTTTTTTTGTAAACAGCAAGATAATAAATATTACATAGTCTGTTGTCACTACTCAACTCTACTTCTTATACCATGAAAGCAGCCACAGACAATTGGCGAGTCACTGAGCATGGTTGCAAGAATACTCCAGTAGTACTTGAGCCAAACAGGCAGAGAGGGCTGGATTGGGCCCTCGGGCCAGGTTTGCTTATCCGTTTTTCGTCTGAGGTCCACAGACCTCCAAAGGCGTCCCTGACTCCTCAGGAACCTCTATCTCAACATAATTAGCTTCTTGGGTAAGCCCACGTATTTACTGTATGTATTTGAAACCACTGTTTGGAAATAGGCTTCATAAGTAGTCTATGATCCCCAAAGATCTAAAGGTGAAGAACCCAATGCCTTTATTCCTCTCTCCTTTCTTTTCTCTCTTCTCTATCTCCTTTCTCAATTTTCATAGCAGGGCAATTGCAAGACAAGATAAAAGCCCTCTTTGGATATTAATGATCCCTTTTCATCGCGCACTTTTGATATGTTTGTTTAAAAAATGATACATCCCTATCAGGAGAGGAATGGGGGTGGGGGGTGAGGGGAAGGACGCCATTCTCACTTTCCAGTTGAGAAGGTGTCCACCCTGTGGTTTATCTGTATCCCAGTTCCCTCTAGAAAGGGCTGGAGGCAAATAAAGACATTTCAAGGTGTGCATACTGTTTCACAGCAGGATAGAGAATGCAGGAGCGATCCCAGCATGCAGGCACGGACCTTGCTCGGCTGCTGAAACCAGCATTAGCATTTGGCTTCAATCCCAAAAAGCTCCTTCCTCACCTTCAGAGCATATCTCAGAATCTAATAATAATCCAAGCGAGCATTTATGCCACATTTAAAAAGCTTGGCATATTCTGCCCTTTAATAGCCCTTTCTCAGAAAAGGCAAACTGCTTACTAAATCCCAGGGGTAATGGATGGGACCCGTCAAGAGGAAGAAAGTTTATTTAATAATCATTTGATTTAATTCGTCTTCAAAATATTTTCTTGGCAAGGAATCAGGCAATTCCAGTCTTTTTCCATCAACAATAATGTATGGGTTAGAATATAGAGAAATGGCTTTGGTACTCAGTAGTGAGGTCATTGTATGGAGCTTCCAGCTTCCAACTCCGTGTACAACTTGGCCTTTTGAATATTTGTCACAAACAGTATGACACAACTTGGTGAGGTATTTTCAGAAGTCATTAGGAATGAAATTTCCATTTCGATTCCAAAATATACAGTAGTCCTATAACAGACTCTGTTTGGGTTGCTCCCAATAACCATCTTCCCTTCTTTTCTTTAGGAAAAAATTCACCAAGATTTAGCTGGGCACATACCGGTATATGACCACTCAGCGAAAGATCACATTTCCAGCCTCTTCAATAGCTCAGTATGGATGTGTGACTGAGTTTTGGCCAATGAGATGTAAGCAAAAGTGATGTGTGCATCTTCTAGATCATTCCTTTAGGAAAAGGATACGCCCACCATCACCTCATCCCACTGGCAGGAAGGTAGACATAATGGCAGGAGCCGAAGCAGCCATTTTAGAGTAGGAGGTAGAGTCCCATGAAACAAAATAGAAGGAACCTGGATCTCCAACAAGATAGAAGCATGGATCTTCAACACCACAGAATCATCCTCCCAGCCCTGAGCCACTACCCTGATTTTTAGGTAAGAGAAATGCACTTTATTAGGGACACCATTCTTTTGGCCTTTAGCCTGGTAGTCAAATCTGTATTCTAACCCATATTGGTCCCCGCCATGTTTCTTGCTGCTCCCAGTTACTTTTATCTGCTTCTAGACTCCATTCCATCTGCTTGGTCCACTTCTGACATTGTGCCACCATGATCCTTTCCCAATGTTTCCTCAGCCACTCTCCCTTCCTGCAGCTTTTATCACTCCCTCCCTCATGCAACCCTGTCCCCACCCCATTCTCCATTCCCCACTGTGGCCTGTCTCTAGTCCATCTGTGATCTGCAACTTCTGAGAAGAATCTATTAAATGAAACCAGCAAGTGCTGACAACATTTATTCAGCATGTACCACATGCCTGTTTCTGTTCTAAACTAATTACATATTAATGCAATGTCTTGATAAATTACATCTCATTCTAACCTTTCAACAACGCTTTGAGGTAAACAGTTTTATTCTGTCTCTTTTAGAGAGATGAGGGCGTGGTCTTATGGCTCATTGGACAAGGATCCTGACCCTAGAAACCCCTACACAGAGACAGGCAAGGACAGACAAGTCCTCAAGGTCACTGAAGAGAAGGAGCGCCAGGCCACTTAGGACCAGGAAGATCCCAGGGGCAGCTGCAGGCTCATCTCTGACTGCCCTGGAAGCAAGCTGACCTGTGGAGAGCAGCCTCAGGTCAAGGTCGCCCCAGGTGAACAATAGCCAGCACAGGACCACAGTCTGGTGGCTTCAGTTTTTCTTGTGATTCTAAGCTGTTGAGCTTTATAAAAGGTTGGGCTGAAGGGATTCCCCAGGCTGACTTTCCAAAACATCTAATTCCATCCATTCTCCACCCCACCCCACTCCACTGCTCTCTCTCTTATCACCATCTCCATCTCTCCTTCCGGCTAGACATCATTTAGCCATTGACCAAATCAGTCTTGCTCTGCAAAGGCCAATCGGGTCTTTGAGTGGGTCGTACCCCAACGGGGAGCATCCCTGCCATGGATTCAGCAGCGCTCACCAGCTGGGCATTCAGAGCCTCGCTGGTTCTGATTGTAGTGTGGGGACAAGCTGAGGGGCTCTGGGGCCTCCTTCAAAAAGCCACTCAACTGCTGTTGGGGTTCTGTTGACATGTACACACTGCTCTGTACTGCCATCTCCCCCTTGCTTCCAAACATACAGAGTTGCACTGCTATTTTAAATGGGTTCTTCCCAGTAGGCTCCTCAGAATCCTCCAGTTCCTACCCTCAAGCCCTCCCCCTTGGTCAAGCCTTGTGTTTTGTTACCACCGCGTAATATCAGAGCCAGTGACATCACCAAGCCAGACCCCCAGAGGGCTCTAGGAGGAGGAAATGGGCCGCTCTCCTGAGAGTGGCGACTTGGAAGAAGCATTTTAATCCAAGTTTGGAAATACGCCCAAGCTTCAATTGTGATTGATGACAGTCAAAGTTAACCAATTCTGCACAGTTGTTGCCCTCCAATCCTTGTTTGGAACTGACACGCATCAATAGCTAGATTGCCTTGCCGTATGTGTTTTATCGAAAAACTTGCTTCCACTCTTATCCATGTGGGTTGCTTTAGGGGTTTACATGCTTTAGCAAAGAGTTCTATTTCTTCATTTGTGAAATGTCTGAACATCTGAGTATTTCAAACTATAGCTCTTAGGTACAACACAGACATTAACTACAGTTTGGAATTCAGCATCAAGGCAACGACCAACAGCTGGGAGCAGAGCCTTCCCGATCCAGGAAAATTAGAGCATCCTGACTTAGTGTGAACGTCGTAAAACTAAAGTTTTAAAGGGACAACGAGGGATGCCGGGATAGCTCAATAGGCTGAACGTGCAAACCCACATGCTGAACTGCGGGGCATCTGGTAACCACCAGGATGGTGGTGAAGGTTCTCGCCCCCCATGTAGGAGGCCCCCAATTCAGTTCTGCCCTGTGTGACCCCACATCTACCTGTGTGGAAGGAAACCATGTCACAACTAATGATGTACAACGGTGGAGACTGCTCTGGGCCCTCCCCCTTCTCTCTGTCTCTCTCATCTCTCAAACTGAAAATAAGTCTTGAAAAAAAAATAAAATGAAATGAAAGGACAGCAATCAGGTACCACAGGCTAATGCTGCCCCCACTCATCCACACATGGCTGATGACATTGTCCACGTAAGCCGACTGCTTATTTCCACAGCTACAAAACGAGGTGAGCGGCCCACACCTGCCGCTCCCAGCAGCCAGGGGCCTCATCTATTTTGTTCAGTGCCGAATCTCCAGCAGCTAATGTAGACCCTGGCACATAGTGGGGCCAAATAAATGTTTTTTGAGTGTTGAATAAAGCTTTGAAAAGGATCCTGCTGGCTCTGAGGTGCAGGGTAGGCTCTAAGGGGACGTGAGGGGTGAGCGAGGGGACGGTTAAGCAGGCTGCTATGGTAACCTAGGTGAGAGGTGGTGATGGCTTGGATTAAGGTCGTTGATGGAGGTGATAATAGGCCGTCTGATATAGGATCTCTTTAGAATGTGAACCTGTCGGGACTTGCTAATGGATGGGCTGTGAGAAAAGAACGGAGTCAAGAATGAATCCTGCCCGTTTACAGGAACTTCAGGCCTGGGCAGGAGTGTGCCAGGCCTGTTCAAGGAAAAAGCAAAGGTGGGAAACGTGGTGAACTGGGGTCAGAGAGGCCGCTGCAGGCAGAACCCTGGGCAGCCCGTCAGCCAAGGTCGGAGCTCTGAGAGTGGTCCTGAGTGGAGGGAAGTTCCGGGAGCATTTGGCACGGTGTGGCAACAGGACCCGATTTGCATTTACAAAGCATCACTCAGGCG
Organism: Craseonycteris thonglongyai; assembly: GCA_004027555.1. Taxonomy (NCBI): domain Eukaryota; kingdom Metazoa; phylum Chordata; class Mammalia; order Chiroptera; family Craseonycteridae; genus Craseonycteris; species Craseonycteris thonglongyai. Next base: position 35,171 of record PVKE010005060.1, on the reverse strand, counting down.
GCCAGTGTGGAAAATCCACCAGCACACAAGAAACAGAAGCCAGGAGACCAGCGCGAGGCTAACCTAGGTGGGAGACGGAGGTGGCTTGGGCCAGGCTGGTGGTGGCGAGTGGATGATACAGACTGTGTCCCCCACCCACCTCCACTTCAAAACTTCTTAAACTCTCCAAACTCCCTCCCTCCTCCCGTGATTTCCACCGGCTGGATGATGCTTCACTCACTGTCTGACTGTGCTTGGCTCTCTGCCTGCATAGACCTTGGAGGTCTCTCAACACCTTGACTTTGGGGCTGGCCCCCTTCCTCTCCTTCCCTTTCCCTGCTTAGTTTTTATTCGTACTCTGTGTCTTTCTCTGGTCTGTATTTCTGTATTTGTTTTTATCTTTGGCTCCCCCACTAGAAGGTAAGACCCATGAGGGCAGGGGCTTTGCTCACTGCCGCCTGACACCTGTTCCCTACGCGATCTAGGACCTGCGACAAGCCCTCAACAGGTCTTTGTGGAACTCACATCAGGCACTGAGTAGGGGGAGCTGGGAAGGCTTCTTTATAAGAGAAAAAGGTCTCAGACATAGGCAAATGTATTGAGTAAACGTGGTTCAAGGAAGGAACGGCATTCAAACTACCTTAGGAAATTTTCTATTTGATGTTTACTTATGTACTTAGGTTACTTCTTCTTTTAGAAGATTTACTTTATTGCTTGAGAGAGAGAAGGGGGGAGATCTCAGAGCAGTCTCCATACCTGTACTTCATTAGCTGTGACCTGATTTCGTTCCACACAGATGCATGTGGGGCCGTGCAGGGCGGGACCCAAACTGGGGGCCTCCCACATGGGAGGAGAGAACCTTCACAGCCATCTGGCGGTTACCAGTGGCACCACAGTTCAGCACATGGGTTTGCACGGGCCAGGGCTGGGATTCGATCCCCGGACCTTGGCTGAAAGGCAAGTGCTCGACCTGCTGAGCTATCCTGGCATCACCTATGCTTATTTTACTTCTCAAACAAAATATACTTAATTATTTTTAAAATTAAGGTAGAGTTGATGCACACTATTATATTAGTTCCAGGGAACTTCGATTTACTCCTGTTTAGATGCAGCCAACGTGGGATGGAAACATCGCGAGGCTGGTATTTACATGTACCGTCTCCGACGTCCAGACACAGTCTAAGTGAAAATGTTACTATTTATTTAAATAATGTACGACTGGTTCAGCTCCTAAAAACAGCACATCTGCACTCACATGGATCTTTACACAAATGTGTATGTTGAGCCTATACATACTTTTTAAATTATTTTTTCCATGCAGACTTTTTTTCTATTTTCTTTTCGATGGTCAGCCAGCGCTGGCCTCATTTTCTGCCCATGTTCATGCCTTGAAGCTAGATATTTTCCCATATTTTTCTCCTTGCTGGTATATTTCTACATAGAAATATATAGAATATGTACATCTATATAGAATATGTACATCTATATCCACTGGGGACAGGGGGAGTGCTGGTCATTGTTGGGCTGACGTGGGATCATTGCTACACCTTTCCCCCACGTCTCACTTTTCTCCCTCAATACTGCCTCATAGACAGTCCTCCAAGTTGTCTGGTGGAGCGTGAGTGTTCATCTTCTGGGTTACGTATGATTCCACGGTGTGGAGGTACAGTCATTTCAACAGCTCCACCCTCTTGGGGGCCTTCCGTTTCCTGGCTTTTGCTCCTTTGGACTCTGCCACAACACCTATCCTCGAAATGTCTGGTCCTGGAGCAGGAGAGGGAGTTGGATACTCTTTCATTCAATCCATACTTTTCCTGTTGAGACAGGGAGGGTCAGAAAGGGAAAGGAATAGCTCAAGACCACACAGCTGCTTATTTAGTATTTGTTAAAACCATGAATAGGGGAAGCCGGGATGGCTCAGCGGGTTGAGCCCTCGCTTTGCAGCCCTGGGGACCGAGGATCGAATCCTGGCCCCAGCCCGTGCAGACCCACATGCTGAACTGGGGTGTGCTTCCCACACGGGAGGCCCCCAGCTCAGTTCCCGCCCTCTGTGGCTCTGCCCACCTGTGTGGAACGAAACCATGTCTAAAACTGATGACTCACAACCATGGAGACTGCTCTGGGCCCTCCCCCCTCTCTCTGTCTCTCTCTGTTCCTGTTAAAAACAATAAAAATAATCTTAAAAAACAACAACAGTGAATAGCCATTATTTCACATAATCTTCACACAGGGCCAGTATTATCATGTCAACCTTAAAGGTCACAACACTACACAAAGAGAGCGATTCTTTGAGTTAGTTCATGGCCAGGGAGGGTGAAAACCACAGCTTACAGTCAGGAGGACACTGAGCCCTGATCCCCTGTGGCTTCTTCCACTCCCAGTTTTCTCCGTGTCATGAACACAAAACTTCGACAGGGCAGCCTTTTGTTAATTTAGTCTGGATACTACCTGCACACCCTGCCTGGAAAAAGTTGGGCTAAAAAAATGACACAACTTGGGTTTGCCTATCACTCAGGAACCAACCACTTTCCTTGCCTGTCAGGGTGAATCATGATCAAGGCTGTTAAAACCAGTCTTTGGAATCAGGTGGACTTAATAACTATGAGTGCTTTCTCTGTCCCTAGTGCTGTGACTCTTGGCAGGTGACTCAGTATCCCTAGCTAAGGTGACCAGATTGTAACACTGGTAAAGCGGGACACCATTGACCAGGGGGGAGGGGGTTCTTGATTAAAAATTGAGTCTATCTCCCGCCGTTCCCTAGCTTGTCGTGCATTCTTTCCAAAAATTGGGACTTTTTTAAAATGCCGCGGGACGCGAGACAAATTGTTAAAAAGCGGGACGTCTGGTCGCCTTACCCTAGAACCCAATTTCCTTATCTGTACACAAGGCGTCTATTAACAATTGTATTGCACCTGATAGGGCTTTGTTAGGATTCGATGACACAAGGTATGTGTGCAGATGGGACCATGCCTGGCACATTCTGAGCGCTCAATACACGTTAGCTATTATTAAATATTTATTTGTATTGTTTTTGAGAGAGAGAGAGACAGAGGCAGAGAGTGATAGAAAGAAAGGGGAGGGCCCAGGCAGCCTCCACAGTTGTACATCGTTAGTTGTGACATAGTGTCATTCCACACAGGTAGATGTGGGGCTGTGCGGGGAGGGAACCAAACCTGGGGGCCTCCTGCATGGCGGGGGTGTGTGTCGAGAACCTTCATGATCTCAGCTGTTACCAGTTGTGCCACAGTTCAGCATATGGGTTTGGCACGGGCCAGGGCCAGGGTCTGATCTCCAGACCTCATGATTGCAAGGCAAGCACTCAACCACTGAGCTTTCCCAGCATCCCTTAACTGTTCTTTATCTGGGAATAGAAAAAGCCTTTCTCATCTGTGGGTCTAGGACAGTTCAGATGTCCTTGATGGTGGTCTTGTTGTGTCTTCAAGGGCAGAAGGTAAGAGAGGGGGGAGGCCCCAAGACTCCAAGAGCTTTCTCTTTTTGCATCAAGTGGAGGGGAATCTGTCCCTTCCGTGAATCGAGTAGAACATTCTGACCCTCCGGAGTGTGCTTACCTGTGGGAGACATGAAAGTGCAGGCATTTTTCAGCCACAGAGCATAACTGTCAATGGATGTGTTGCAGCTACTTTAGTGCCTTCTCCCCTCCTGGAGAAAAGCCATTGTCAAGCCAGCTGCTTGCAAGGCAACCAGTGATGAAATACAGATAACAAATTGTGCATTTGTTTGGCTTCATGCTTATTACACCCCCGGTTCTGGAAAGCATTGCACTTAGCCCCTTAATAATCCCTCTCCTGAGATCAATTACCAGGATTTATCTGGTTCCTCGAGCATAAAAGTGTTTTATTGTTTTTACTTTTGCTCCGAGTGCAGTGTTGTGGGGGGTAGGCGGGTTTAAAGGGAATGTCCCAGCAAGAGTGTGACACTGGGATCACTGGCCGGGCTTTCCTGTCTCCTGTGTCCTCATGGACAAGAAAGTGGGAAACATGGGGGACAGTCTCCTCGAAGGAGTGGCTGGGGTCCAGCTGTTTGCATTCATGTTGGTTATTTGCTTATAGAATGGAGGCCTGCAGGTGCCTGGGAAGGTGGGTACTGTTTGGGGGGCAGGGGGGGCGGTGCTGGAGCCGAGTTACCATTTCAGCCCCAATCATTTTCCCTCTAAAGTTTCACTGTAATCCAAACCAGTTGAGCGTTTGAGAAGAAGTAGGTACCATGAAAAGGGGGTAATGGAATTAGCTTTCATGTTTTTCCAGGACTCTAAACCATATTTCCTGTCACAACTGTACATTATTAATGCAAGGCATCTGTTAGCGCAGAACTGCCCGAAAATGTGCACCCCAAACCTTACATCTGGTTTCGATCATTTATTTCTGACATTTGTAGTTGCTGGTGGTGGTGGTTGGGGGTGGGGGGAAGGACGGGAAAAAGAGGGGGAATTAAACCAAGATGTTGCTTTTAACCCATCAGAAGCTCCTAGCTGGAGCCAAAAGCTGGAGTTCTTAACGTGGTTTTTGCATTAGGTAATGTAATTATATTAATTTAGCAGCAAATACCAGGACTCCAGGCCTGGTGGGTGTGGGTGCACGCTGGTTTTTATCCTGCCTTCTCTTGAATTAGCTTCCTTTGCGAAGGGGATTAGCAGGACCCCCACCCCTACCCCCGGGGGCGGGGGTTCGGGGACTCTCTCAAGAGCTGTCAGGTGTCAATTCAGCTTCCTCGGCCCCTCCCCCGCTCCGCCCCTGCAATTAGCTCCCTCTCCTGCTTCGCCAGGAGACAAAGCGGCCTGTTCCGCGAGGTGTCCGTCCTCCGCCCCCTCCCCCCCGCCCCCCCCCAGCTCGCCAGGGCCCAGCCCCAGTTCCTCCAGCAGGAATCGCCCCAGGCGCTGGGAGCCCGAGCCGGCCTGGTCTGAGACGCTCCCCAGACTTTCCACGATCAGATTTCAGCTCGACTAACGAGGGGAAAAGAAACAACGTGCGACTTCCGCGAGCTGGAGCCGGGCGAGGCCAGGGTGGGAGGGGTCGCCAGGAGGCTCCTGGGGACCATAGACCTGTATCTGTCCCAGATGCTCTGCACCAGTGTCCGCAGAAGCCCCCAGTCCTATTATCCCTCTGGAACTGGGGGCAGCGCCCAGATTGTCCTCCATAGAACTCACCAAAGGGGGGTGGGGGTGGGGGGAAGCGTTAGTGGCCTTTGGGACGTTGTGGGGGTGTCTTTTTTTTTTTTTAAAGCAACAGATTTATCTGTCTAGACTCATCAGCTTAGAATCCAGGCTTTCCATTTAATTATTCGAACCGCAAAGATCAAATCCAAGAGCCTGTTTCCTTTACCAAAGGAGGGAATAGCACCAGAGAGGTTTTCATTTTGCTCTAGGTCACAAAGCTTAAGTTTGCAGTGCGGCTGGGACAAGAGGGACCAAGCCTGTTCAGTCTCAGCTCAGTGCCTCCTGCAGCTAGGATGTGGAAAACACTAAGCGTGACTCGTGGGGGTGGGGGAGACACGCAGGCCTGGCTGGACAGCCGGAATACGGCTCAGTCCGGGGTTCAGATTTTCCTGGAGCCAGGCCACCAGTGGTCAGGCCACATGTGAGTAATAAAGGATTGAGTGTTGTATACTTTAGGCCCGTCTCCCTCCTCTTGGCCCCCTTCTCCGGCTGTCGCTTCCTCTTTGGAGTCCCTGCTGACTTCTGGGTGTCCACCATGGGCCCTGCTGGAAGAATTTCAGCTCCATCTCAGAATACAAGGAATGAAAGCCCCGGGAAAGAAGCCAAAGAGGAAAGCCACAAATACGCATCTGGCCGCGGCCGACGGAGCAGCTCCAAGACTCGGCCACGATGCGCCCAGACGGCTGTTTGCAGATGTTTAGCTGCCAGAGGCGTGGGTGACCACCCTGCTCCAGCTTCTGAGCAACGAGAGCACCCAGCCGAGAGCGAAGGCCCAGTTTCGCCACCAAACCTTCCCTCCCGGCCACCCACCCACGTCCTTCCAGTTTCTACAGACCGTGGGGGAAGCCGGAGCCCTGGGAGTCAGGCAGGTGTGGGCTGCGATCCGTTAGCCAGGGCTTCAAACAAGTGACAACCTTGCTGGGCCTTGTCTCTTCACTTGGTACAGGAGGTGACAGTAGGATGGTACCCAGGTTCACAGGTCCTAGGCACTCTTGCCTATGTGGCCAGGAGCCCTTGCCTCCCATAAATTAAATAGAATAATAATTAAAATTTATTTTGTGACTGACCTGATTATGGATCAAAACATTTTTGGGGGGAAGCCAGGATGGTTCAGTGGATTAAGCGCTCACTTTGCAGCCCTGGGGACTGAGGATCGAATCCCGGCCCTGGCCTGTGTGGACCCATATGCTGAACCGGGGAGTGCCCCCAGTTCAGTTCTCACCGGGGTGAGACCCCGGCCCAGTTCCTGCCCTGTGCAGCCCCGTGCCCACCTGTGGAATGAAACTATGTGGAAAAACCGATGATGTGCAACTGTGGAGACTGTTCTGGGCCCTCCCTCTTCTCTCTGTCTCTGTCTGTATCTCTCTCTCTCTCTGTCAAAAACAATAAATAAATCTTAAAAAAAACCCAAAAAACATTTTTTTAATCTAAAATTGCATTTTCCTTCTGTTTCTACCAAGAAAACATTTCGTGAAACCCCCCAAAATACTAGAGGCCCTCAGCATGGCTAATTAGGCTTTGCCTGTACGCCCAGATCAGAGTCTGCTTTTGGGGTAGCCCAAGCTAAGACATAGCGGGGTGCCTATTATGTTTGAGGAACCCCAGCAGGGAGAGTGTGGAGAGGAGAGTGTAATGCGTGAACAGGGAAGGAAGGAGGGAGGAATGGCTGTCACAGACCCAATGTTCCCTGACCTATCCCCCACACTCCCGGGGTTGCCGATAGACTTGCCGCAGGAGCCTTTGGAAGGTGGGTGTGTGCTCTCTGCCCCACCCCCCACGCCTTCCTTCTTGGCCGAACCCCCTGCTCACACGGGGACGAGTCCAGTAAGGCCTCTGCACAGCCAGGGGACAGGGGCTACTCAGCCAGGCTCCCAAATTAATCCAGCCTCCTGACGCCCACCTCTGGCCATACCCCTGCCCCCAGCTCTTTTCCTCCCCGGGGCAAGCTCCCCGACGGGCCCCCCTCCGCTGCAGAGAGCCCCCCGGAAGAGAGTGGAGGCCCAAGAAAGCTGCTCCAGCCCCGAGCTCAGCTTTCCTCGCTTCTCAAGTCACAGGGCTGCACCCCGCAGGCCCTGGGCGAGCAGAGTTCTTGGGATTCTCTCCAGCGACTGGGCAACTGACGGGGACAGAAGAGCTGATGTTGCTGAAACAGGAGTGGCTGGAGGTGATCAGAGACGGGTGTGTGGGCTCCAGGGACCTGTCCACACGGTGGCGTGGCGGGCGGAGGACTGTCTGCAGCTCCCTGGGAGCAGGAAGTTGCCGGCTGGCCTGGGGCTCGCTGGCAGGGTCTGGGGAAGCATTGCTCACCAATGTCTGGTGCCTTAACAACTAATGAGTGAGAAGTGGCTACTGTGATGGAGACTGACCTGGGCCTTCCTCCACCTCCTGCTACGTAGGGGTAAAGGCCCGGGTGGGGGGAAGCACTGTACCTCTCTGGCCTACTTCCTCCCACATCAGCTGTTTCTTCAGGAGCCATCTCTCCAGCTCAAGCCTTTACTCAGACATAGGCATTTTTTTTCCTTTCCCTGACACGTTTGCAGCTCAAAAGGAACCGGCTCCTCTTAACTGTTGAAATCAGGCGCATCTGGAAGCAGTAAACTTTTCAACAAGCTGGGAGGAAGAAAAGACATATTGTAAGGGATGGATTCACCTCTGGGACTAATTATTCTTTATATTTCACCAGTCACATTTACAATCTTCGTCAGAGCAAAGAGACAATAAATGATCTCATTAAAAGCCAGAAAAGGCTTCTCCCCATTAGCAGAGCCTCCTCTCCAAACCCGGTCCTCTGATGGGGGTTGGGGAGGGTTCAGTGAAGCTGGCACGGAGTGGGGTCCAGGGAACCGGGGATGGGCAGGGCAGAGCGCCTGCCCAAGGCTTTTCCTTGCTTGAATACAATATCTTATTTTTCCATCACTGGAAACATCCTCCTGAGTTTGAAAGCCAAGTTTTCTTGTTCCCCAGGGGCAGGCTCCTCTGAGGAGCGGGTGCTGAGTCATGGGGTTGAAAAAACGGGATGCCAGGACAGCTCAACAGGTTGAGTGCTTGCCTTGCAACTGCAAGGTCCGGGGATCGAATCCTGGCCCCGGCCCATGCAAACGCATATGCTGAACTGGAGCACAACTGGTAACCGCCGGGTTGACTCGGTGGTGAAGGTTCTCTCCTCCCACGCAGGAGACCCCCAGTTCGGTTCCCACTCTGTGCGACCCCACATCCACCTGTGTGGCATGAAACCAGGTCATAACTAATGATGTACAACTATGGAGACTGCTCTGGGCCCTCCCCACGTCTTTCTTTCACTTTCTCTCAATAATATAAATCTTTCCATACTTCCTCATCCTCCACTGGGCACAGTGACCTCTGAGCCACTCAGAAGGGACTCCCCCACTCCTATCCCACTCCACAGCTGTGGGAGGTGGACAGGAGGATAAATTTCTCTCTGCCATCTTGTCACGTGTTGGCCTAAGGTGACCGCACAAGGTGGGAACACCTTCCACCAAAGGGAGCAGGTGTCTTCCAGGATCTTATAGTGTCATCGAGGATCTCCTCTAAGATCAGAATCTCACCTGTACCCCCACACCTCCAGGTGGCCTATCGTCTGAACACTGTACCTTGAGAAGTAATGTCCTAGACCAGCGCACTATTCTCCATCAGGCTTGACTCACTCACCTGGAGCACTCCTTAAAACCCCAGAGGCAGGACACTACCCTTAGAGTTGCTGATTCAGAAGCTTGGAGTGGCTGAGAATTTGCATTTCTAGTAAGTTCCCAGGCGGTGCCGCTGCTGCTGGTCAGGAACCACACCTGGCTGGCTCCCTAGTCTAATTTAGGCACACACAGCACATGGGAACTATGTGTTAAAATGCAGATTCCTGGGCCCCTCTGGAGGCCCCGTCAGATTAAAAGGCCTTATGATCTAATGACAGGGTTCTTAGAACCACGTCTACTTATCTAGCATTTGACAGTTTACAAAGCGCTTTGACAATGAATCTTCCCTTGACTCTTTGCGGGTGAGAAACTTCTTACAAAGGCAGCTCAGGCTCTGAGGTATTCGCGTGGTTCCACCTACTGTTTTCTAGCCGGTGAGTAAGCCTGGGTTTGAACCCAGGAATTCCAAAGCCACACCTTCGGCTTTCCCTGCTTGATGGTAACCTGCGTTACACAATTGCTGTAAAGACTTGAGTCCGTTTCAAGTATTTTTAGTTTCCTGGTTGTAACTGAGTCAATTCTTCCTAGGGTTTCCCAGAGGCGGTTTCATGGTTCTGTGGAGCTGGGTGAATGGACCAGTAAGACTGTTTTGTACTGGACAGCTTCCATTTCCCTGCTATAATGTCACTGTCCTCTAGCCCTCAGAAGCATGCCAAGTAGACTGAGCACGCCTTCTCTGATCTTGCCTCCCCTTTCAATGTACCTTTATAAACAGGTTAAAAAAAAAAAAGAAAAGTAAAAAGAGCCAACCCTTTCTTCAAAGGTCAAAATGATCAGATTTAGATTTAGCTGCGTAGGAATCAATGAGTTCACTGTGTGTCCCTCCCCTCTGTCCCTGCAACTGCCGTAATGCCCAGCTTTCCTGGTCAAAGAACAGGCATCTGCTTGCATTGTAAGTCCCAGTGGTTGATGATGGAAAGAAAAAAGAAACAAAACAAAACAAAAAAACCCACATACAACAGTATATGCCTGAGGCCATATCTATTAAAAAAAAATAAAAAATCTTCCCCTGAATCTGTCCTCAGATCCTTTTAAAAGTGCAAGTTGAGAAGAGGTTTCCAGCTGGCTGAAACCAAGAACAATGCCCTGTGGCTGTGGGTGTGAAAGGGGGTGTGGCTTGCCACCTGGCAGCTTTTGAACAGGTGTTTAAATAAAGGCCATTTTGAAAGAAGTGCTCAGGCTCCCTGAAAGGGAGTGGTGCCCGGGTCAGAGATGTCTGGAGGTCTCTTTGAAGAGGGAACTCACATGTCCAGCTCCTCTGTGTAGTATTCTCCCACCGACGGAGCTTTCTCTTTATGCAAGCACCCGGATCAAATTACTAAGCCGTTTTCTGCCTCACAATTCCTGAGCTGGGTTTTTACCTAGTCAAACTTTCTTCTTGGCAAGTCTCGTGCTACATGTATTCCTCCTCCCCGACCCCGCCTCTCTGACAGGGGCGGGAATCAGGGCGTCATTAGCCACTGCAGAAAATGAGCCAAGGGTGTTGGATCACATGTTATAACCAGGAAATATTTTTAGAGATTCAAAAAAAAAAAAAAACCATCTCCTGGGCGCATGCAGCCAATCCTGTGTGTTTGGGGGAAGTGGCTCATCAGAGTAAGTGCTTCTTTCTCTGACGCCTTAAGTACCTCCCTGCCTCAGAGGAGCAGGTTATTAAGGTAACATTACCCTTTATGGCTGAAAAGCAGTGTAAATAGACACCCAGACTACAGACATTACCTGCTTTCAAACGGCAGGCATGAGACACTTTCTTTTACAATTTCCTTTTGCACCAAATAACATCCCCTATGTACTTGGGGGAAAATAGTCACCCTCTTAGCAGGGCCACACCCATTTGCTCAGACAGAAAACGCTGGCAAAGGTAAGAGTTGCTGTTGTGAGGGCCAGTGTTTGAGTTTCTCCTCCTGTGTGCTCTGCCCTGTGTCCATTTGGTCACATGCAAAAGTTCCACCTCGACTCTCCAGAGCCCTGACAAGGGCCAGGGAGCTCCCAGTCCCAGGACACAGGGTGCCTCTTGAGTGACGGGGAGAGCCCTGTATCATCCCATGAACCTCTGAGACTGAAGGAGACCCAGCCCCTGCCCTTGGAAGAGCTCTCAGCTGATGGAGAAGGCTCAGCCCTGACAATGAGCAAACGTACATATGCACATACATAGATACACACGTACATTCGTGCACGGATATGTCTATATTTCCACTCAATATCATATACGAGGGCTGTGCGGGAAAAAAGCCAGCCATTGTCAATATAACTAGAATCGGTGCATGGCTGGGTAGTTGCCGACAGCCCTCATATATTGATATATAGATTTTTTTTTCTTAGAACACACAGAAAAGTGGACGTGAAGAATACCAGGGACTTGGAAACAAGAGCATAATTAGCATTAGTTGACCTAAACTAGGGAGTTAGTGCTGAGGGAAGAGGTGTGTTTTGTTTTTGTTTTTTTTGCTTGTTTGTAGGATTTATTTTATTGTTTGAGAGAAGGTGTGAGAGAGAGAAGGGGGGAGTCTCCATAGTTGTGCATCCTTAGTTGTGACATGTTTTATTCCACACAGGTGGCTGTGGGGTTGCACAGGGCGGGAACTGAACCAGGGGCCTCCCACGTGGGAGGCGAGAACCTTCGCCACTGAGCCATCCCAGAGGTTGTCAGTTGTGCCGTAGTTCAACAGTTCAGCATATGGGCTTGCATGGGGTGGGGCTGGGAATCGAACCCTGGGCCTCATGATTGCAAGACAATTGCTCAACCACTCAACTGCAGAACTATTTCAGCATCCCGGAAATAGATCTTAAAGGGGCAGGGGGTGGTCTGGGTCCCCTCTGAGTGCTTAATAGTAGACAAGGAAATAGAGGCAGAACTGCTTCTTGCTTCTTCCACACACGGATGCCTCCATAACCAAAGCACAATAGCTTTCCCCAGCCCGTTGTAACAGGATAAACAAGCTCGATGGAACTTCCAAATCTATTTTCTATTGTAAGTTCCATTTATCGAGTAAAATAGCAATTCAACATGTTTGCAAATCCGGGTGCTGCGCGGAGCTGGTGCTGGCGAAGGCTCACACGTCTGCTGGGTGACTCGCCCCGTGAGGAATCCCACGCAGCTGCAGGCAGTAAGTGGAAAGTGATCTTGGCTGATCTTCCAGGGGGTCTCAGTGGAATGTGGCTATGGGTTCCAGGCAGCAAAAAAGGTACTTCCTTTCCGACTCAGGACTTGGAGCAGCTTCTGCAGTCTTGCTGTGTGGATTGATTCAAAGAATAAGGAGAGGCTGGGGTATGATTTTGTACACTGACGTTTAGCACCGTTTGAACGTGGGCCTGGATTTGTCGTGCTCGAAGAAATTCCTTCTTGTCAGCATTTTGGGGGGCCTGGTTCCCAGCCTCGGGGTGTGTGTGTGTGGGGGGGGGGATGCACAAAAACAGAGACCTGGTTCACTTAGGGAGGAAACAGGAAGGTGAACACTCCACTGTGCTGACTGTGGAATTCACCTGCCTGCCTGCCTTCTGCCAAGGAAAGCATGTTCTCAAGATGTAGGTGCAGAATCAGGAGGAGGGTGTGGGGACTTTGGTGGTGTCTACCAGGAGGCACACCTAATCTGCAAAATGCCCCCCTCACGTGGGGCCACCTCAGACTCAGGACACTCTTGGCCCAGCGTCACCCACCTCCCACCCTGTGTGGCTGCAACCCATAGGTCCTACAAGACCGGGTGTGAAGACCTTCTGTGTGGGCCTTTTGCCTGTGGCTGGAGTACTGGGATTCTGGCTGTAAAAGAGCAAAAACAGAAGCCGGTGAGTAGCCAGGCTGTGGACTTGGTCCCTTCTGCCCTGGTCTTTGGTGCCAAGGTAGGCCCGGACTGTGTTCTAGCCACCTAGCCAATGGCTGCCTGCTCCATGTCCCAGGACTTGGGTCTAATCCCAGTCTCACGCCTCACAGGGGGTTGGCTGGTTCCTGTGAGCCATTCGGTCTCCCCCTAACAGGGGAGTGACCGGCTGCCAAGAACTCCTGAAACTGGATTCGCATTGGGCCCCTTCCCATCAGACCCTGCGGTATCACCTCACCTGCTTGGCAACACATAGTGGTTGGACCACGTCTCTCGGGCTGGTCTATCGCTGCATAGGGCAGGCAGTCTCTGGGCCTTATAATCTGATCCAAGTTACCTTCCCTCTCGCCCCAGCTTGCAGTACAACCGGCTGTGATCTGGAATTCTAGGTGAGGCTAACCCCCTTTTCAGAGTAGTTCCTTAGAGCTATAATCTGTGCCCAACAAAACAGAGAAGTCTTATCAGGTGAAGGGATACTCAGAGAACTTTTATCTACCTTTCCAACTCTTCCAAGTTCCCAAGAACATTCTAGAAGATCACTGGTGGTTACATTTTCTCAACAGCAAAGCTCAAGTCAGAGGTGATTTCATAGATTTCCGACTAGGCCTTTTTCAAATGTGCTGACCTGGCTAGATGTTGACTCAAAAGAATGCTTTGCCCCAGAGCAAGCTTCAGGTCAGACCCAGATACACAAATGGGTAGGTTCTTGTAAATGGCCCATCAGCTTATCAGAGAGGAAAACAAAAGCCCAGTCTTTCTTTTGTTGTGCCTTAGAGGGGACTGCTTTCTCAAAACTATGTTCCTTGAAACCTTCGGCTTGGAGGAAAATACTTGTTAAATCTGTGTGTTTTTGAAGTGTTAGTCTAGTGACGTTCAAAACTGTTTACATTCCGACAGTTTTTATTTATTAACAGAGTTTTACTCTTTCAAACCCCTTTTTAAAATCACCGATAATCTCTGTTCATCAAAATGCCTACAGAAACACAGTTTATGAATTGGTCATTATTCTGTCTTGCTATGGAAAACTAGCCCACAATTGTTCAAAAGGACACAATCAGCAAACATTTTGATATCTAGTCAGTAACAAATGTATTCATAATTTTTCACTATCTGGCTTATTTCCAAAGAGAAGAATCAATCTAAATGTTTCACATTAAGATTCGCGTTTGTTCACTTCTGGCCTGTGCAAAAGAAACAAAACAGTGTTTCCAACACATTATTGAAATCACTTTGTTCTTTTCGATGTATTTTTAGAAATAAATCACTTATTCTGGTCTTGTCCATTAATAAAAAGTTATCATCATTTCAAATCCTCTTTTGGCTCACTTGTGCATACAAATACATACAAAATTCATCGACAATCTACCATGTGCAAGTCACCAGGCTGAGTCAAGAGACCTCTGAGGCCTTTCCCTTAATCTTTAAGTTACAAGACCTTTCTCACCATCAGGAAAATAGATGAACCCGGGCCTGTCACTGCCCCGGCCTGAGGGCTACCTCAGGACACTTAAGCAACTATGGAACACAGTTTGAAAACCACAGCCTGATAGGTGAGGCACGATATTAACCCTGAGGACAGAGGGGTTCACCTTAACAGTAGTAACCCAAGTGTTACAGACTCTTCTTGCCCCACGTTCAACAAGAAGCTTCTACCTGTTTGACCAAAGTCCTTCCCAGACTCCATAGAGATATCTCACATATTCTTAGGAACAGTGACCCTGTGATTATAGTCAACACACAGATCCCCCCCTAGGTACCTCCCCCTTTCCTGGCCCCACCCCCATCCAATGTGCTCTGTCCATGAAGCTTCTCGAAGATGCCTCCCCTAGGCCCCAACCTCCGGCCACCAGTCAGAATGCCAGCACCCAAGCCAAGGCAAGTCAACCTAGGGGCCAGGGCTGCCACTCTATGAGGGCCAAAGTCGTGCTATGTTCTCACCCATCACTCCAGCTGCTCGTGACACGCTGCTCCCTTGGGGATGTAAGAATGCTACTCCTGCCTCAGGTCACACAGAGTCCTTTGTGAAGACCAACCCATGGCTTTGGCTCATAGATCCTTTTTCCCATCGGGCTCAGATGCCAAGCTAAGGTGTCAGGTATGGAACAAATCCCCACGCCAGTCTTTTGCTTTCACTCTCACAGTGGTCTCTAAACGTTCTCCCTTGTCCTTCAGCCTGCACAGAAACCTACAAGTGGACCATTCTTGTCCTCCTAGCATTTTAGGTACATTCTCTGACCTGTGTGAACCTCAGTGTGAGCTCGGAGTGGCTGGCATTCATCAGATCATGTTACTTCTTTTTTTTTTTTTAAGATTTATTTTATTGTTTTTGACAGAGACAGAGAGAGAGAGAGAGAGAGAGAGAGAGAGAGAGAGAGAAGGGGGAGGGCCCAGAGCAGTCTCTATAGTTGTACATCATTGGTTTTTCAACATGGTTTCATTCCACACAGGTAGGTACGGAGTTGCATAGGACGGGAACCGGGCCAGGGGCCTCCTACATGGAAGCTCGCTCCTGTAGGAACTGAACTGTCCCCTCCCCCCCCACACACACATGGGAAGCACACCAAAGTTCAGCATATGGGTCCGCACGGGCCCCAGGACCGGGACTTGACCCTCAGACCTTGGGGCTGCAAAGCGAGCGCTCAACCTGCTGAGCCATCCTGGCTTCCACAGACCATGCTACTTCTAACCGAGTTGGACATCAGCTGTCCTGCTCTCCTTAGATTGGCACCACTGACTTACTCAAACCACGGCCCTGAGCCCAGCCCTGGGGGTGCTGTGAGCTCAGAGAGAGAGAGATGTGCTCAGGGTATGAGGCAGTGTCCGCAAATGCATCCATCCCTTTGGCCCTTGACATGAACGTGCTACTCAAAAGGCAGCTACTGTCTTGATTATATTTCCCGGAAAACAACGAAGAAAAACAAACAAGCAAACTAACAAACCACAGGAGCTATTTCCTGGCCCTGCCAACGACTCTGACTAGTTTTGAGTGTTTGTTTTTTATTATCTCGTCTTTGGGGAACAAATTAAGGTTGAGTGTTTATTTTCTGCAATGCTGAGAAACACGAAGAGGAACCCTCCCAAAAGGATGATCCTGTTTCCCATCCAGATATTTGCCAATAACCACATGAAAAGGTGAAATAAACTTGAAGACATCGCATTGTGCAAGAGATTCGCTCTATGATGTTACTTATAATTGCATTTTTCTTTTAAACTCACTTGAGTTTAAACTCGAGGTATGACTTTTCCACCCACAAAAAAACATCCCCCCAAGAAAAGAGACCTAGATGATAAAGTGAGCGATCACTTTCGCCTAGTTTGTTATGTAGAAGTTCCCATTTTGGGGTTTCTCAAAGTGGGGGTGTTCTTGTATTTTTTCCTAATGTCTATATGATTTAATACAAATTTTAGAGACCTTTTTATGATAACTTGTATCCAGTCAATGTCTTGGTCTTAAAAGCAATAGGAATGGGAAAAGCTGGAATGGCTCAGCGGGCTTGCTTTGAGGCTCCGGGTTCCAAGGATTGAGTCCCGGCTCTGGCCCGTGTGGACCCACATGCTGAGCTGGGGTGAGCTTCCCATGCAGGAGGCCCCCAGCCCAGTTCCCGCCCTGCGCGGCCCCTGCCCACCGTGTGGAATGAAACCATTTAGAAGGCTGATGATGTACAACAACGGAGACTGCTCTGGGCCCTCCCCCTTCTCTCTGTCTCTGTCAAAATCAATAAAATAAAAATCTTAAGAAAAATAAAACAGAACAATAGGAACGTATTTGGTTACAGAAGCCAGAGGTCCAAAACCCAGGTGTTAGCACAGTTGGTCCCTATTGGAAGCTGTGAGGGAAAATTTGCTCCGTGCCCAGCGTGTAGTGTGTCACTCCAATTTCTGCCTCTGTCTTCTCTGTGTGTCTTTTCCTCTTAAATGTCCCTAAAGACACTTGTCATTGCATTCAGGGGTCACCCAGTTAAGTGCTATCTCATCTCAAGATCCTGAACTTAATTACCTCTGCAAAGACCCTTTTTGCCAAATATGGTGATATTCACAGGTTCCAGGTAAACACATCTTAGTGGGGGAGGGAGACCCCTTGAACCAGTACAACAGTGTGGAGAAAAATCAAGTCAATGCAAATAAGAAAGGCAACCAGCCCCTCCTCCACACTTGCAGGACAGATCGAACAGACCGGAGTTGTGAGGAGCTAGGAGTCAAGATGATGGAGTGAGTCTGAGTGCTGCCAATCACAATGGTTCTGTGATCTTGGGCAGTTCCGATTTCTGCCAAATGACCTCTCTCAGCACCGCTGTTCTGACTCCAGATGAGTAGCCGGTCCTCTAGCTAGCTTGACTCAAGCATAGAAAGCGCATCCTGCCCTCTGGCAGATCCAGCCAGACAACTCCCAGACTCAAGCGTGATCTCCACACTGAGCCTAGAATTTCTTCTTTCTCATGGGGGGCATCTGGAAGCTAGCTGGCTTCCATGGTGTCCTGTTTGACTTGGCTGAAGAAATAAATTTGGCAGCGCTAAAAAATGCCACACTTTTCTATTCTGAGTTTTTTCCACAGTCTTCTCGGGAGCCTAGTTACTGCAACACTTCCTTTTTTTTTTTTTTCAAGTTTCCAAATAAGCCTTTCAGTTTGGGTCTTAAGTGTACCCACTGCTCTTTCTGCCCCGGGAGGGATCCAGTCTCAGATGGGGTGTCCAGCCCCTGGTGGGTCACGTAAAGAGGGGGTGATGGATAAGGAAGAGAGGCTTGGAAATCCCACGGTGGCGTTTCTCCATGGAACTCCTGGCGGTTTCATGACCAAGTTCTGGAAAGTACATACCGATCCTGCTCCAGAAAACGCGTGTGCATCTAATGGTGGGTTGACTGTACCTCGTACTGCTACCGGTGAGGCTGGGCAAAGGCAGGCTTCAGTCATAGAATCACAGAACAGACGAGATGGAGAAGTTGTTTGCCATCTTGTCTATGTGTCTGTGTTTTTTGAAAATGTAAGTTCTGTGAGAACTTGTCAGTCTTGTTCACGGCCAAATCCTCAGTACCTAGCTCGGGGTGTGGCACATAGTAGGCACTCATTAAATTTCCGATTATGGATGAAAATAAATGTCTGAATCAGGGTCACACAGCATCCTCATGTCTGGTTCATTTTCAGGAGGCAGCAACGCTAGGAGGCCAACACTGTCTGTGCTAAAGAGCGGATGGTCTAATGATGAACGGATGGTCTAACAAAAAACGGATGGTCTAATGATGAATGGCATGAAGGGAATTCTGCTCCTTAGCTCTAAGCTCCTCCCATTATTAATAGACGTTCAGAAAAAATAACCCTCTCCACACTGGTTTTGTAAATGTTAGGTATTTTGACGTTGGTTTTTCTTAGACTTCTGTCTTTGCACCCCGATTCTCTCCACTGAGCATCCATCTACACACATGCACACACTCAGCCGCCGGGGGATCTGGTCACCATTGCCTCGCCTACAGAAACAAGCACGGTCTCGTTCTGTCCCCTAGTGGAGTCTCTTCATTCCTGCAGCTCTTCGTAGCTTCGGGAAAAGCTGAGGAAAGCAAGCTTGCAGACCTGAGGGTCTCTGAAGATTGCCCACTTCCTAGACGTCGGAGCCCCACCCTGGAAAGAGAGGGTGAGCTTCAGGGCGGGCCCATCTCTGCTCGATGCCCCCATCCTTTCTGCAGGGATTGGTGGCCCAAAGCTGGGCTGTGTGGGTGACCCTGACCCCTCAGAAGAAAGTGATGTCATGGTCGCCTTCTCTGAGAGGACAAGGAGTCAGACAGTTCTTGTTTCCCGGGGAAAGTCAGGTGTTGGGAGGCCTGTATCGCAAAGATCACTTGCCTCATTTTTGACCTCTCCCTTTGGGCGTTCCCTTAGGGAATCGTCCCTTGGAACAGAGGAGCTGGGGGACACAGAGAAGGATCAGCAGAGTGGGGAGCAGAGAACAGGGGCCAATGGAACTCATCAGCCTCTGTGCAACCGTGGTTCATGAAGAGGAGTTCAGGCCACAGCATCCAATGAGACTCCGAAGAGGCTCTCTAGAACCTTCCCACCGGGTGTCTGATCTTCCTAGATCCCTGAGTTCTGGGTTCCGGGAAGGAGATGGCCCTAGGAGACAGACGTAAAGGCTCAGCACTGATCAGACATGCACAACACCCTCCCCCTATTTCATACCTCATCCCGTAGGTACCACAATGCAGGCACCGTGTGTGACATTACCTGTTCTTTGCTCATTTTATCAAGTTTAAGCTGAATTAAAAAAAAAAAATGCCCCTGATGTGTCATTCTACATTGGAAATCATCTTCAGTCCTGGCTCTGGACTTCACCCAGCATCTCTCTGTGTAAGCCCGTTTCGAGTGGCCACAAATTCTGCCGATACGTTCTTAGGCTACTTTGCTTAAAGCAAACAGATCTTGCCCTCAGGCCCGCTGGTGACGCTCCTCCACACCCACTCGCCTTGCCAGTGTCTACAAAGAGCAGTTCATTCTGACCACTCCATTCTTGCCCCACTCGCGTCTGGCTTCTGTCCTTATCTTTCCACGGAAACTACTCATGACTTTCTCATGGCCAATCCCGAGGACCCCGTTGGTAATGACAGGTCCGGTTTGCTATTTTATAGACACAGACTCAAGGTTGGAACTGCATTTTCCTAGAACTGACCACAGACCAGCAACCCAATCTCCAACGTCTGCTCAGCAGCAGAACACGGAGCTTTCCCAATTCAAGAGCAACTCAGACAGTTGTGTTTTAAAACACGATGAAAACGTGGTCATTACACGTCCTTCTCCTTAGCCCTCTGCTTCTGTCAGTCTCTGTCGGTGCAGAAGACCTGTGTCTGGAGAGTGGAAGTTGGGCATCACCCTGCTTTTTTTGGGGGGGAAGCATTGTCCACCCATCATGGTGCTCTGCCCACACCAATCCCACTGGTGGGTGTCTCTTCCCATGTGGTCCCATTACCCCAAGACAGCATCAGTTCCCAATGTCCAAGTTTCCACTGTCACCTCCCCTTGCCTGTATCCTCATGGTCCAGACTCCAGTTTCTTCGGGTCTATTTGGTTGGTTTCATCACTTTCCAGCTCATTCCCCACCTTGTCAACATGCCCGAGGCTCCGCATGGTGACCCAAGACCATAGCTGCTCTGTTCTTCCCACAGAGTGGGATGTGACAATTTTCCCAGGAGCTGCCCTTCTCCCTGGGACATCCTGAGAGGAGGTCCCTGGCCCTTGGCTATGGTATTCCAGATGATGTACTAATTTCACTGACGGTGACTACAATACAAAACACTTTTTACACCCTGGCTGACTACATGAGCACAACATAAACGAAACGACAACTCGTGAAACAATATTTACCAATACTTGCAATGTACTCTATTTTTCAATTTCATTCCATGTTTTAACCCAATACATCAATGTTATGATCCAAGAATAGGTCTCAACCCACAGTTTGAAAATCACAGCTCTCATAATGGGTTTCTATGGTCTTCTTGCCCTGGGGCTTGGTAAACTGGGGTGAGGGGAGGTGTTCTGGGCCCCGTACCAGAAATCAGATAACAGTTCCATGCTGTCTTGTTCTTTCTCAAGATGGACAGCTTTCAGAATAAAAGGAAGGCCTGCCTTTCAAGATGTTGTCTCTACTCTGAGATTAAAATAAATCCATTCAGACATTCAACATACTTTTCTTCTCAGCTTTCTCTATTTTCTGCCTAAGAACAATGTGTATATATATGACAGAAGGTTTGAGGCAAGACAAGTGGGTATAAAGAAGCACAAAGAAATAAAATCCCAGTTAATATTTCCAAATAGTATATGGTCCATTGGTAACAGTATTATAACAATAATTGTTAATAATGATTGAGTGCATCGTATGAGTCAGGCACGGTGCTTAGTGTTTCACATTTATTTCAGTGAATTCTCGTAGCATCTCTATGATAGCGTCAAATAGCATCCCCATTTTATAGAAAGGAAACAAAGGCTAGCCTAGACTGGACTCTGTCCCCTGCCTCTCCACTGCTCATGTCCACCCCTTCCCTTGTGCATCCCTCTATAAACCGAGAGATGATGACAAGACTCTCTCTTTCAGCTCCCAAAGAGCTCAACCCCCTTGTCACAGGCCCAGCTGCTTTCTACTCAGTTTGATAAGTCAGGGTCTTATTTCAAGGCTGCAGTTCAACCAGCACACGGTACCTCCTACTGCTCTCAGCCACTCTCCAGCCTGAGGTATCCACAGTCCTCTCCCCATCTAGAAGGCATTGAGAGCCCTTCCTGGTTCCTCACCACCTCTGACCGGAAATGCCTGTAGTATTGTCTCTTGATCTTTGCCAAATAAAACCTACATCTATGCAGAGATGTTACAAACGAAAGACAACGACAAACTATTGATTTTTCAGTATAGTTAGTGCATGAATTCAGCAAATATTTATTGAATCTGTATTAGGTACGAGTCCATGCACCACTATTAGAGACTTGGTGATGAACAAGACAGAGCAAAGTCCCGCCCTCCTGTAGGGACTGGTTTCGGGAAAGGGCAGACACTGAACCTGGGCTTTCAAACTTCCTTTAAATTACAACCCTCAGTCAGAAATATATTTTTTTTTCCACAGGGATGAAGGACACGCCTCCTCCCCCTCTCCTGCTCCACACAACAAAGTCAAAAGTTTTGCAGGACGACACTCACTCTTATCCTATAAAGAACTAGAAACACAAAAGGATTCATTATGATTATTGCTAATTACTAATCTCAGGAATATGTGAACAATGCTTAGAAGACAATTCCCAAATAAGCAATCCAAAAGCAAGAATTAGGCAAGATATCATTTAATGCTCAAGTTGTTTGTCTGCTTCTCAGCTGATTCCAATCCAGAACAGACAAGGACAATACTTCATGCATAAACCCATAATGAGACTCTTTCTTTCCTTTGTTTTAATCAGTTTTAAAGGTTGACAGTCCTGTTCATGCAAATGGGTTATTGTGAGTAGTAATAATATCATTATCAATGCATTCTTTTTACCTAGCACTAGAAATCCTTTCATTAATCTTACTCTAAAACAATGATAAATTTACCATTTGGGGGATTATTCTTTAGTGCAAGCAAAGAATTAAGCTGTAATAATTCATTTGCCACTTTTGGGCACCAAGTTTAGGTCAATTACTGATTCATAGTTTCAAAAAAAAAAAGTGTTCTTTTCTTTCATCTGAGAAAATTTTCCTAATATTTATAACGGTTCTTCTGGAAAATAGTGATTAGAAATATGAAACTGGGACGTGAAATGTAACAATATCCCTAATTTTATTTCTCCTTTAATATGTTGCAGCAATAATGGGAACAAATAGAAACTAGGGTGATTGCTGTTCAGTGTTAGCGTGCCGTACGAAATGCCTTTTGGAGTTTCCGATATATTTGACTTGCTGAATCTTACTGTTGTTTTCTCCCTAAAGTTATAAATTTAAGCTCATTAAAATTACCATCATCAGCAGTTAAACATACTGATGTTAAATCCCGAACATCATCTTTGACAATGAGATTGCTTTTCACCTAGAAAAACATGACTGTCATTTCTGAGTTGATTCTCCCTGCTCTATACTTTCCTGTAGATTCCCCTAGCACAAGTCTATGAACTTCAGTAGCTTCAGCAGGAGGGTCTGCTTAGCTCCAATCTGAACAAAAGACATCAATATTTTGGCTAATCAATGAACTCTCCTCAATAAAATCAACAACCTTCACTATGTTTTGTTTTGTTTTTAACATTTCCATGAGATACAGCTCAATTATTTCTAGAGATGCCAAGTAGAATGCCTATTGATGCTGATTTCTAAGCACAAGTGTTATTAGTGGCTTTTAACAGTATTTTAATAGCCTTGTTATGTTTTCTAGCTGGCTTCATTATTCCTAATTCCTTTCTTATTTTTCCAGTTAAATATTCACCAATGACATATTTTCCCAGTTTTGTAACACTATCTGATCAAGTGCGTATGAACACACACACACACACACACACACTCCTTGTTATACTGCATAAATGAGAAGAGCTGAATAACTTACAACATCCATGCTCTTTTGGGATAAATTTCAAGCTCTCTATTTTTAACCACATGAGAAGCATGGCTTTAGAAGTTTCTGCAACAGTGCAGCTTTGACTAGAACCAGTATTATCCCAGAGAATTGTAAACTTTAATTTATCAGCCGATTTAGCCTTAAAAATCATATGCATTATAGCCATTCATGTTAGAAGAGTAATTTTTCAACATCTGTGTGAGCCGTTTTCTCTTTTGCCGAACCATATGCAACTAAATCTCATTAGCAGTCTGTAGAGCAACTAAGCAATTGTGCAATAATTTTTCGTCCTTTGTTTTCATTTTAAAATGTTTGAGGGGCTATTGACAAGTCCAGAATGCTGTGTTTCTAAGTGTCCTGTTACAATATATTGGAGTTTGTCACTTTGATTGGGTTTTACACACAGGAAAAATATTTCAGATAATCTGCCATATAAAGTCTTGCATTTTTTCTTTTTAGAATGCACCTCATTCTAAATGAAGTCAAAGTGGACTCTTAAGGTCACTATTTTTCTCAACATTGTCTCTATTTACAGTTCTAGATAGCTGAGTTTGAACTTGAACATTCCTCTGGTTTTCACTTCATCTTTTCTAATAGTAAGAAGGAATCCCATGAAAGGAAAACGCGTGCTAATATAATTAAATGTATACCTGATGCAAACCTGGAACATATCTCACTTGATAAGGTCCTTTTGGAAAGATGCTTTGGAATGAAAGCTGAATAATGTGAACACCCCACCGAGCTGCCTCCTTGCTCCTACCAAACGTGCTTGGGGACCACGGGGGTGGGATTTAAAGTTCACCTGGAGTTTCAGGTTCGGCAGCCCCCAGGCCTGCAATTAACTGACGGGCCAGGGAGGGGTCCCAGAAGGACCCCGGAGCCCAGGGGCCGGCGAGGCCCCGGCTCCCCGCCGGATGAAGCCGCGCGCTCCTGCAGCGAGGCCTCCACGGCCACTGCTCCGCAGCGCCGCCTGCTTCCAAGCCCGGCCGCCGGGAGCCGGGCGCGCGGGCACGACGGCGGGGACGCGCTCTGGGCGCGCGCGCGCGGGGGGGTGGCTCCTGCGACGGCCACGCGGAGGAGAGAGGGTGGCTTCCTCCGCAGGATCGGTGCAGCCGCCGGGACTCGGAAGTGCGCAAAGGGGTGTTGGCAACTCCGGGCCGCCACCGCCCCGCACAGCCCGGAGGTGGGTTGCTGGTGACCGTAGCGGGTCCTTGGGGACATTTTTAGGTGACTTTGTGTGTGTGTGTGTGTGTGGCTTCGGTTGAAAAGAAAAGAAATGCACAAGACGCTTTTCGTTTCCGATCCCGGATCCGGCGTGCGCGCCCCGGGCCGGTGCAGAGGAAGCGCCCTGTCCTGCCTGCGGTGCAGACAAAGGCCAGGCTGGGCTCCCGCCGGCCGGGGTCCACGCGTGTCCCTGCCAGCGCCCCCTCTCCTTGGCCTCGTCCCCGGGTTTCTGCCCCGTTGCGGGCAGTTGCAGACACTGGTCTCCTTGGCGGTGTTAGAGGCGCGCCTGCCTGCGGCTCTTGGGACCGCGCCCCAAAGTTAGAGATGCCTTTTGCTTTCTATTCTCCGGACTCTGTTTTCCTCTTTTT
This sequence comes from Craseonycteris thonglongyai, assembly GCA_004027555.1. Taxonomy (NCBI): domain Eukaryota; kingdom Metazoa; phylum Chordata; class Mammalia; order Chiroptera; family Craseonycteridae; genus Craseonycteris; species Craseonycteris thonglongyai. Next base: position 10,857 of record PVKE010005060.1, on the reverse strand, counting down.
TTTTTTTTTTCTAAAAGTCGCCTTTAGGTGGCACAGGCCTTTGTGTGGAAAGGCCCTTGTGCCCGAAGTCCCTACCAAAGCGAGTGGGAGCGGTACTGGGATTGGTGTTGCCAAAGGTGCTGCTTCCTTGATTCATGGCGCTCAGGCGAGTGGCTGGCGTCCTCGGGAGTTTGCGTTATCGCGGGTGGCGGGAGGAGGGAGACATTGTTTCTGTCCCTTGCTGTTTTGTATCATTCATTCATCACTCACTCATTCATTCATAGACCTTGGCGTTCACTTCAATGAGGTGAGAGCTAGAGGGAAGGCTTTACTGAGCTTTGAGGAATGAGTATGATTTTTTCCCTAACTTCCATTCTTGATGTTCCATCTTTCCATATGATTCGTTTCTCTCTTTTCTCAGTGGCAGTCCCTAACTGTGATTCAGGTACTGGGTACGGACAGTTGGTTCCGGCCTCAAGGAGTCAGCTAGTAGTGTGGGGACAATGTGCCTATCGGGGGCTTTAAATGAGTTATTTCTAAACCTTCCAGTAACTGGGAAGGATGGGTAGAGACAGCCAGCCACACACTAGTAAGTGCAAGGAGCGCTTCTCTTTCTGGCTCAAAGCCTAGGTGTTATCTACTGCTTACTTTGTTCCAGTAACAAAGTTATAAAGGCCAACTTAGGGTGAAGGCCAAGTCTCTGGAGACAGTCATTTTGGGGGTGGCTAACTGTTGGTAACATTTATCAGGTAACATCAGGAAGTAGCCGAGGTGGGCTGTACTCACCTGTGCATTCCCTCGCTGGGCCTGGCGGATGGGAGGTCTCCTTACTGTTGCACTGCAATTCCCTGGGTTGGGGGAAATCCTTGTTTCCTTGTAGGGGTTCTTTGCCTTTTTTTTTTTTTTTTTTTTTCTGTGCCACAGACCTCTTTTGAGTCTGGGGAAGCCAGTTTTAAAAAGGCATCAAAAAAATACACACCGTTACAAATTATATGGAAGTGAAGTTATCAAATAGAGTGAAGAAAAAAAAAATTCGTAAGAGTATGTTAATGTTTCTTTATCCATGCGTTCAGTAAGAGAATTAAGTGCTGTATCAAATAACTCATCATTTCATAGTAGTGGTGCCCATATAAATATTTTGTAGTATTTGCAACAGCTGCACTGTGGTATGAAAGTGTCCGTGACTCTTATTGGTGACAGTGTCACCAGGATTGGTCGCACTAGTTTGGTTTGTTGTCCACATTTATAATCACATGAAATGCTGAAATTTTAGTTAGAGGTTCATGTAAATAAAAATGTATGAGAAAAAAAAAAGGTTAAGTTCATGGTCCCCTGAATTCTCTCTATGGACAGTTTGGTGGGTGTCTTAGGTTACACTTCCTGCCTAGTGGTTGTTTTTCTTGAGTTCTTGCTGGTCACTAGCTATTTCCTTCACCTTCAGTTAATATTTTCTTCTGCTCAAGTTTACAGTTGTTTCGGGTGATAAAAGACGTAGAGAGGGAATTGCTGGATTGTTGACATTCTCTGCCTTCTCTATTACTTCTTAGTAAATCTGCTGGAGAATATTCCTATGATAGTGGATGAGTGACATATATGTATGGCGGCCATTATTTTTTTTTAGTGGAAATGAGCCTTTATGGTGTATATTACCAATTTCAGAGGAGGGAAAGGAGCTATCACTACCTACCCCACAGACATTTAAAAGATTTTAAAGATGTTCTGAACAATTTTATGGTAATACATTTGAAAATTCATATGATAATGGGCAGATTTTTTAAATATGATGCCTTATGTAAGACATAAGAACTAGGACATCAGAATAGTTCTATATCTATTAAATAAATTAAATTTGTAGTTAAAAAGTGTTCTATCGCAAAATTTCCAGGCCCAGATGGCTTCACTAGTGAACTATTACAAACATTAAATAAATAAAAAGAATGAAAAAGAGAAAGATGGAATACTGCCTTGCTTCTTTTATGAGGTCAGCACAACCTTGTGATTTAGGCTTGCTCAGGACATTATACGATTATAGGCCAGACTGGCACAAAAAAAGATGCAAACATGTTGGTAAATCAAATCTAACATTTATAAAAAGGATACTAAGCCAATATCAAGTTGGACTTCTTTTGGGAATATCAACTTTGTCTAACATAGAAAATTAATTCAAGTAATTTAGCTGCATACACAGAAAAATAGGAGAAAAATTATTTGATAAAATTCAACACCCATTCAAGATTAAAAAAAAAAAAAAGCTTTTTGCAAGCTGAAACATTATTTAGAGAAATTAAATATTTCAAATAATGGAATAGGTATGTCATTGCTCTACAGATAAGTCTATAGATTCATTACAGTTCCAATCAAAATCTAAGCAGATTGTTTTAAAAAATCATCGATAAGCCAATTCTAAAATTTATTTGGAAATTCTAGGCAGTCTAAAAAAAGGAGGAAAGTTGGGTAACTTAAGTGACTAGATCAATATGTAGTATTTCGGTATGACATTGGCACAATGCTAGACAGACCATGGGACTGAGTAAAGAATCATCACAGGCGCATGTGTGGTCTCTTGATTTATGATGTAGGTGACAGTGCATTGCAGTGAAGGAAGAATATCTTTTTCAGTAAATGACGATGGGCCAATTGGATATCCATATAGACAAATGAAGCTTGATCATTGACCTCATTCCATGTATGAAAATGAATCAAGATACATCATACATCATGTGAACGCTACAGCATAAGCTCCTTCTGGAAGAAAGCAAGGTAAAATATCTTTATGACCTATGGACAGTGAGAGGTTTATTAAATAGGACACAAAAAGCACTAATAATAAAGGAAAATATTGGTAAGAACTTCTGTTCATCTAAAGATTCCATAATCGTAAAGAGAGTGAGAAGGCAAATTACAGTATGGGTGAAGGTATTTGTAAGACATAGATCCAATAAAGAACTCAGACCCAGAATGTAGAAACAACTTCTATAAATCATTAAGAAAAAGCGGGACAGCCCAATAGCAAAAAGGCAAGTCACTTCATAAAAGAGGCTGTCTCCAGCTTCCCAAGAAATATCTGAAAAGGTCATTAACCTAATTATTAATGAAGGAAATGCACATTAAAACTACAGTGGGAGAGTACACATCACCAGAGTGGCTAACATAAAAGAGATTGTCAGTGTTATGTGCTCATTAGGATATGGACAAATTGGAACTCTCATACATTGTTGAAGAGTATGAAAATGAGTGTAACATTTTAGAAATGGTGCCATCACTTACTAAAACTGGACACACACTTCTCCAATGACCCAGCCACTCCATTCTCAGATAAACACTCCATAGTGAACATATGTACGGGCACCAAAAGACATGTAAAATACTAAATAGAGCAGTATTTTCCTAATGGCTTCAGGTTGGAACCCACATGGTCATCAGTAGTGGAACAGATAAATGCATAAATCAATTGTTTATACAATGGAATGCTCTACAGGGATAAGAGTGAACAAATTACTGCTCCACACGCAACATGGATGAACCTCGCAAACATAATTAAGCAAAAAGAAGGTAGACACAGCAGAGTAAGTGCTATGTGGTCCCATTTGTTTGAAGTTCGAAGATGGGCAAAGTTAAACTAGGGTGACAGATGTCAGCTTCGTGGTCATCTTTAGTGGAATTACAGGACAGAACAGAAGGGACTTCTGAGGCAATTCATTTTTTAACTGAGTGGGAATGACGGAAGTGAACCTGCTTTTTGAAAGCCTTCATTTTTTTTCCCCCCTTTAAGGATATTTTAACACAAACTTTACTTAAAATATTACAAACTATTGGGTTCATTCAGATGCCCCTAATCTGGGTGACCCATATCAGAGGGATCTTACAGATGCAGTTTTTATATTTTATCTTCACAAATAACACACAGTTCCTGATTCTTAGGAGGAGCTCATGGGTATTTGCTGAGCGGAGAAATGAGTCTAAGATTCTATCATTTGAAGTAAAGCTTCTGAAAAAAGAGAAGCGATGGTCTTACTCTGCTCTCACCTGCCCCATTCAGACTCTGGAGTTCAGCTCTAGGTACCTACACTATAAACGGACAGCTGACTGAAGGGTATTGGGTCTGGGAACCCAATCAGTGAAGAAGTGGTTGAAGGAATGATGGATGTTCATCCGGAAGAGGACTTGAGATGGAATGCGTGGCATTAGTATCTTTAAACATTTGAGGGAGTATTATTGGAAGGAATAATTCAGCCTTTTTAGTATAATAGCAATAATGTTAAAAACAAGAACACGCATTTTGGAGCTTATTATGCCCAAGACGCTGCTCTGTCACTTTGTAAACTCATTTAACCTTCACAGCAACCCTCTGAGAGTTGCCGTTATCCTTATTTTATAGATAATGACATTGAGGTACAGAGAGGTTATGCAACTTGTCCTAGAACATACAGCTAGAAAGTAGCAAAGCTGGGCTTCAGATTTAGGCATTCCAACTCCAGAGTCCTCTAAACCATCACATTATCCTGCCTGCATGCCTTGAGTTCCAGAAGGTACACAGGATTAGTGGCAGAAGGTTTTTTAGAAATAGAGGGGGCAGATTTTGACTTAGTTTAAGGGAAAAACAAAACAAAACAAAACACACAAATGAAAAACAGTAACATTCAGAACTGCTTAGAAGCAGTTTCCCTCTCTTGTAATGTTACTGGAAACCATCAGGTAGATTATTGTGAAAGGAATTTCCAAACTGGCTGGAGATTAGACCAGTCGATGGGACCCTACTGATTTTGAAATTCTGATTTGAGAGCATAATTACTTCTCTCTTGCTCTGGCTCGAGTCCTCATTCTTAACCTTTTGACATTTCACATAATAAAGATCCATTGTGGAATGTGGTTTTCCCTCTGATTTCCCAGATTTCATTTATTAGGAGCTCTGACATACTGGTGTCGTAGGTCATGTCCCCACCCCTTTTTTAAGGGGCCTTTGTAGCTCTGCCCATAAAGAGATGGAATCAATTCTCTCTTCCCCCTTGAGTCTGGGTCAGCCTTTTGACGTGTTTTGATCCATACACTGTTCTGTGAATTCAGGCCCTTAAGTGACCTTGCACCTCGTGCCTTTGCTCTTCTGAATGACCGAAGCCACCATGCTGTAGAGGGTCTAGCCTGCAGGAGGCTGAGTGTCCCCATGGAGGAGAAGCAAGGCTGACAGCACCAAATGCCATGCGGCGACTTAATCATATGGGTGATGGCAGGTGAGGTCAGTGGAAGACCCGCCCAGATTGTCAGCCCCCACGATCTGAGGAAGTCTAGACCTTCACTGTTTTAAGACACTGTGTGTTGGGATGGCTTACTAGACAGTGATGCATAATGGATAAATGACCTTTGGGTGCATGTTTGGAGGTAATGCTATATAGTCTAACATCTTCTGTAAGTCAACATTTTGCCCCATCTAGCATACCTCCTTCAATCTACCTAATCATTCCTCTGTGTTAGTAAAGCCTCTCTGGGTTTGGAGAAGTTTTCTTGTTAGTCTAAGTGAGTAGGAGAATAAGACTCTTTTTAAGACTCTTAATAGGATTGGGAAAAACTGTGATGTTAGAGGACACCGTGAATCTAGACTTGGATTTTTCTGGCAAAGGTCATGCAATTTATATCCTGTGAAATTGGTTTCATTACAGGGGACCTGGGAAAAGAGCAGAAGTCTCATATCAGTTTTTTCAAATGTGATAGAATATTGCCCTACGATTGCAGTTTCTCCAAAGCCGCGGCATTTCAGCGGGCATCACGTCTTTGCTTTTATTACTTTGTGGTTTCCAGAGTGCTCATTTATTCCTAAATTTAGGACAATTTCACTTTTACTCGGACCTTATCTCTCTGTAATTGCTGACTTCCCCTGCTTAGTTCTGAGCTGAATTGGTTTGGTTTAGTTTGTCTTCTTCGGTAAATCTTTTTAAGGAGTGTACGAGTTAGATGCTTCATGTGTGTTTTGATTACATCTAGTTGATTTTCAAATGTTCTTTGCTGCTTAGGGAACATCTAAATTACACATAACTTAAAAAATTCTTTTGCGTGTATGTAGCTTATATTACCTTCTAGCTTTTATGATGGATTGGTTTTACCATAAAGGCAGGAAAAAATATAAGTCTGGTATACTCGGTAAGAATAGGACAGTGGCTGAGGGGAGCTTCTGAAAAGAGACTTGGTGGGTGTGAACCTGAATTCCTGGGCAGGTATCTTGACCTTCCTGGACCTTGGTTTTCTGTTGTGTTAGGTACAGATACTAGAATGACCAGCCTCAAGGAGTTAGTATGAAGATTAAGTAATCCTTAGGAAGAACTTCCCCAGCATAGGTGAGCTGTGAATAGTACTTAGCGCGGTACTGCACAAGGGCAGACAGGTGTGTCAGGCGATAAGGATAGAACTTTCTGGTACGTACTGTGATGGGAGGCAGAAAGGGGGGCATTGGAGCTCACATGGTGTGTGTGTGTGTGTGTGTGTGTGTGTGTGTGTGCGCGCGCGTGTGTGTGTGTGTGTGCGCGCGTGTGTGTGTGTGTAACTGGCAGGAAGACGTTTCACTGGGGTCACATTTGTATCACCTTGAATAGCAATGGGTCCCTTGGGAAAGTGAGCTACGTAACTGGTGATAATCTCTGATGTCACACCCATGGCTTAATGTTTTTTATTTCTGTTCCTCCTCCTAGAAACTCTCAACTCGGGCACCAGGACCCTGTGTTATAAGAAGCAATGCTGGCCCCATGGGAGCTATCGTTTTACCTGCTTGCTTCGCTAGGCTTCCATTTCTATTCCTTCTATGAAGTTTACAAAGTCTCCAGAGGTAAGTTTCTGCACATTTGTGCAGAAAGAAAGGTGGGAGGAGCTACTCAGAGGCAGGCGGTGCCGGAAGTTCTCCCGGGCTGGGGATGAGCTGGGCACCACTTGCTCCCCGCATTTGGCACAGTTTGAATCAGTGGCCTGTGTTAGTGGAGTTTTTTTTATCCCGATCCTGGATCTTTTATCAGGGCTGTCCAACCTTTTGGCTTCCCTGGGATGCACTGGAAGAAGAAGAATTATCTTGGGCCACACATAACATACACTAACACTAACGATAGCTGATGAGCTAAAACAAAGCAAAAAACTTCTCATCATGTTTTAAGAAAGGTTACGAATTTGTGTTGGGCCACATTCAAAGCCGTCCTGGGCCACTGGCTGCACAAGCTTGTCCTAGATAATCCTGTGGCTGGTGTTCTGTCATTAGGAGGGTTTGCTTTGATGGCTACTGAAGGCCATGGAGGAGATCCGCGTTCATAATTTGCAGAAACCGCATCGTTTCTCTCCCGCCATCACTCCTCACAGACATGCGAAGGCAGCTCATGGTGTTGGAGGTCCAGACACCGTTCATCTTGTTTCTGCCTTTCGTGTGCTGTATATATTTTGAAGAGAAATCATCACCCAGTCCATGTTCTTGCCCATAGCAAAGAGGTTGGGAATCCTTCCTTCCTTTAAGGCCAGCTTAGCTAGTTACCCTTGTCACTTCTCACAGGCTTCATCTGTCCCCTTACTGAGGAGGAGAAGTCTCTATCTCCAGCTTAGGGCACTCTTGAACTCTGTTCGTACCCATCTAGCTGCCTACTGTATGTCATATAGGTACCCCAATCTCAACCTCCATAGATAGCTTTCTTCCTTCCCATATCAGGGCACTCCTCAGCACTATTGTAATTTATTATTTGTGTGCCTCTCTTCCCTCGTGTCCAGGTAACCCCTGCGAGTACAAAAGACATGCCAATCTTGTTCTGTTTCATTCTTACTATCTCACCCAGTGCCCGGATATTGTATACCTTCAAGAAGTATTTGAATGAAGATTTTGTTATATTGCTTGTTTGCAACCAAGTGTATTGTTTATGAACACACTACCATTATATGATTCCATCCTATTGTCTTCTTAGCCTTATGACATATCGTGTGGCTAGGATCACTAGCACCATGTGGATGGTCTCTTTTAAAATTTTTACCACCCATCCAAGTGGGTCCTGGTGGGTCCCTCCTATGGGTCCCGGTGCTGGTACTTCCTCTCTTGACCTCTGTCTTTTGTGAGCCTTATTACAAGTGGAAGGGGACATTTCCGTCAGCCTACCATGTGTTTTCAAGAACTTAGGTCACAGAACACTGGAGAGGAAGGTCCAGGTGCAGGACAAGTTTCTTGTAGCAGAATCCAGAGGCAGCTGTTCTGGGACATTCCGATTTCCTTTAGTGCTTCTGCTACTAAACCATCCCACTTCTATTTGGATTTGTGACTAATGAACCCTGTTTTTCTTGTCAGAACATGAAGAGCTATTGGACCAAGAATTTGACCTGGAGCCTGGCCCTTGGTTTGGAGGATTCAAGAAGGTACAAAGTGGACAAGTGATAAACCTTCTCAGCGTGCAAAGCCAGGTCCAGTGTTTGGCACCCCTTGGGTATTGGCGTTGACCCGGGTATAGTATTCAACTACAGCTGGACTCTGAGTGCCTCTCCTGCTGAGAAAGGTGTGAGAGCACCATGTGGAGCAAGGCATTTCCCCCTGGTCTTTATCTCCTTGTCCCCTGTTCTCCTCCCAAGACACCAGAAACCTCATTATGTAATCTGACCGCTTCACACACATTTCACTTTTGTAAAGTTCAGGAAGTGTCTTCCTGGCCCTACCCATTAGAATTGAATGTGGCCCCAGACACTCCCTATGCCAACTGCTGGCCACTATAGGAACTTCTTCTTTCCTGCCTCTGTGTACCCTGGTGGGCCACCCCGCAGCAGAGCATGCTGGAAACCCCTCCCCACTGCTCCCTGGTCCTGTGGTGGCAACGGGCTGGCTCATTTACTTGTGGCTGCAGCTTGCTGCACCTGCTTAGGTAATAGGCATGATGGCCGCTGGCTTGTCATGTACCCTGTGCCCTTCTAGATGTGACCGCACTTCTGCTTGTGAGAGTACGTCACGGATGGGTACCCTTTCAGATGTAAGAGGCTGACTCCTTTTTGTCTCCCAGCAGAACCCACTGGGGCTGGGGTTCTTCTCATTCTCCCTCTTTCAGTGTTCTAGAACCCCCATTTTAGTAATGGCTTGGATCGCAGGAGTCCAGGTTCCAGCTTATGGTTCGGGGTTCAAGTCAAGGCACCTGGGAGCTATAGATTTGTTTTTCCAAGCATTTTGATATATTTTTAAAAATTATATCAAAACTCTCTCTTTTATTATTTTCCTTCTAAAGGTGTGATGTGCTGGATACACTGTAAGTTCAGTCAGCCTTCATCGGCCAGCTTGGGACATAAAAAAATTCTTGCATTGCAAGTTCTCAACACCCGACTTACAAATAAACTTTTAGAAGACGATTCGTTTGCAAGTCGGGCACTGTCTGTGTGCATCTTTCTCTACTTTGAGCATTGCAGATCTTGCCTAGAACTGTAGCAGATTTACTTGGAGTTCCACTTTGATTTTCTAGGGTACCCTGCCATTCTTTCCAGCTCTGGTTGTGAACAGAGCCACTGAGAGAAGTCCCGAGCCTGGGACTGGGGCGAGCTCCTGACTCTAGTTTCTGTGCCCACCAGATATTTCCATTAAACTTTGGATGCAAATTGAATTTTCATTCGGTGAATCATTTGTGTGTTTTTACTGAAATAGCCCTTTCTAGGATAATTTGTAAGACTTGTAAGGTAGGTGGTATTGTGCCCACTTCACAGATGAGGACACTGGGAAGCTTTATGTCACAGTGGCATTTGAGGTGTCATAGGAGATAGCCCTTGGAGTGTCTGGGGTCAACTTTTTACTTTGTAGAAACATAATGCTGTTAGGTCTCTTATGACTGAAACAATGATGACTGCTTGCTTTCTCTCTTTCTCTTTCTCTTACTTTCTTTCGTTACAATTCATGCATTTCAGATAATATTGAATTATTTGCCAGGGACAAAAATATCAATTGAGACTTTCAGCTGGAGCGAAGCAGTTGTGAGGCTGCATGAGCAACGAAACAGAGGGTCAGGCCCCAGCAAGTTTGGAGCAACCCCAGCTTTTATTGTCAAGGGCGGTCTCAGCCCTGCTGTGTGTTGCTACTTCTAGACAAAAGGGCTTTGTCTTTGCCTCCAGTCACTCCATAAGTCCAGCTGCTTCTCCCTGCCAAGGCTCTAGAGTTCTGGGGAGATGACCCCCTCTAAGCATTCTCCATGGTAGTCCCCCCCAAATTGGGCCCAGGTCAGGGGGAGTCAATGTTCAGGCCAAGTTGTCTTCATGGAAAATGCACAAGGTGCAGATACATACATACCCTTGGAACCCCAAAGACTTGGCCTGTTGCCATTCTGAGAAATCTATGTGCGTCCATCCCTCTGTCTGACCATCCATTTACCCGAGTGGTGCTGTTGACGGTTGTTGAAGGGGTCAGGCCATTGCCATTGCTAATGTGGACTCTTTCAGGAGCCCTGTGATCTCCCTGCTGTGCTGACTCTCCCCACCTTTGTGCATCCCTGCAGTTAATGTTCTGGAACGTGTAACTCATCACGTTGCCCGAAACTCATGAATGGTGCCCCGTTTCTTCTGGTAAAGTCTAGACTCCGGTGCTGACATTCAGCCCCTGTGGTCCTCTGGCCTGACCTTACTTAGTTCAGCAGCCCGAACTCCTTGTTGTCAGTCACCCTGTGCTGCTACATGACAGGGTTGTCTGCCATTCCCCGAGGATGCCTGACCTTTCCCACAGAGGACAGTCCCGGTATACGTGTTCCTTCTGCTCCCAGAACAGCTGACCTGCAACTTTCTCTGACCCCTCTCCTCCCTGTATTGGCAGTCATTTCTGCCAGGACTCCCCTGTGACCGTGCTGGGTGACCCTGCTGGATGACAGCTACCTGTTGTAGATGTGAGGCTCTTTCCTGTCTGACCCCCCACCCCCC